>CAMXCT020000450.1:0-72500 GCA_947184155.2 Cladocopium goreaui
GACATAGTTCTGATGCTGTCGTACCATTGGTGTTCACTAAACCTCGATTTTGTAGGTTCATCCGTTTGTCCCGACCCATCAGTAGCACCTGAACCGTCCTTCTTGTGCTCAGGAGGCTCCATATCGACGTCATCAGATGTTGGACTATCAGCCTCGAGCGACGCTCGGACGGCCTTTAGCACCTTTCTGACTTCATCCCTCTTCTCATGTTCACATTCAAGATGGCCATGTTGGGTGCTACCACAATACAAGCACACGTTGACATCCTCAGAGACGGTAAAGAGTTTTCCCAACGCATCCAAAAGTTGTTGTTTCCCGGAATTCTCTGAGTCTCTGACCACATCGGTGGGGTCGTTCGCTGGCTCATCAGCTTCCTCCTCCCCAGGGTGAGCCGACGACTCGTCACCTGGCTTGGCATCGGCATCAGTGCCCATGCTGGCGTCACCCCCTGTGATGTTGTTCTTCCTGCGATAATGAGAGAATACCTGATCCTTCTCCCGTCCGTGAGGCAGCAGAAATTGGCCAGCGAGTCATATCCGGGGATTGCGTGGATGAGCTTCATGACCCTTTCGGCTTCTGCAGTTTGCAGTGTGCAGTCGAAGGATCCCCGTCTCTTGTCATTGATGGTGCTCGAGGTTCGGGAGGTCGATGTAAATTGAGCCAGTGCCTTTTCCAATCCATTGAGATACTCAGCTGGATCAACACTAGCATTGAAAACATCTACGACTCCCTTGGCCATATTGGCCACGTCCAAGACACCAAGCCAGAACTCGATGATATCTCCAGTTTTCTCGGCAGATGCACGGGAGAATCCAAAAATCTCGTTCCTCTCCTTCACCTCGGGGACGGCAACCTTTTCGAAGAAGTCTTTGTATGCGACATTTCCGCAATCCTTTGTGACTCTATAGATCAAGAGCCACTTCTTTGCAACATCATCGAAAACTCTTTCGCGATATATGCTGAATTGCTCGCCGCGTCCGTTCCGGAAAATTTCCAGAGCTTGCCTCTTCGAAATTCTGACTCCTCCCATGTGAGATAGAGATTTCATCAAGTGCTCCCCATACGCCAACGATGCATTTGAAATCAACGAAGACGCAGTAAATGTGAGCCATGTTTGGAATCCTTGATTGATGTCAACAATGTCAACACCAAGATCCTCGAATGCAACCTTCAACCTAGCTGCAAGGAGTAGTACGGACTTCCTGGCCTCCAATGTGGGAGATGAACGCTTGTAATGGTCCTGGGTGTTGGCGGAGCAATTAATGCAATGGGTTGGTCTCGACTGGCACGTCTCGATCTCATCCATTGTCACTGCGCCTTTACAGCTTCCGCATAGGATGTCGTCGTTCTCCTTGTCAATGGTGAACCACATGCATCGATCGGAAACCACTGGTTCCAGCTCATGGGTGCCGACCACCGGTTCGACCCAACTGGTCTTGAACCTTTTGTCTTTGGTGAATCTGTTCACGGCGGTTCCAGGGCCTCGCTGGAAGATTGTGGTGTCGTCATTTGCATAATCACCAGGGGTCATTTCGCCACCTGCGATCTTGAACGCCTCAGTTGGTCCGGTCATATCCTCCAGAACTTTGGCGATGATGCCCGATTCGTCAGGTTTGAATGCTCCCTCATTGAGAACTGATACATGTTCCCTGTTCGTGGCACACATGAGGAAGACCCTTTGGCGAAATAGATTCTTCTCGATGACAGACCAAATTGCCGTCTTTCCCAAAGTCCCCTTCTTGGTTGTACTCAAAATCGAATACTGTTTTCCGAATTGCGAGTACATTGACCGCCACATCCTCTGATCCGATGTCACCAAGATCCCTTGGAGCCTCATCTTCTCAATCAGCTCCTCTGCGATCCTGGACGTAACAGAGTCCATTCCGTTGAACATGGAGCCATTGTTGATGGCGACCATCAGGGGTCTGGACGTGACTTGATCAAGATCGAGCACCCCTTTGACAAACTGATTCTTGAAGTCGTTTTCAAGCATGACACAATGAGGTGGTTTTTGTGCATGTAGGAACTGCAATGACAACCAAAGGTGCACAGTTATCAAACCATCGTCGACGGTATCCGTGCTGAGGTACTGCTTGACTTTGTCAAGGGTGTCGAGGAATTGTTGAAGGGGTCGTTCTGCTTCAGAATCATGGATTTTGAACACCTCGACACTTTCCCATCCCATGTCAGCTAATCCCATTTGGATGCCATGCGTCCCACTTTGGGTTCCCACACGGAACATCAGGTCGGTGATGAGGATGGTTGTTCCAGCCCTGAAATCACCTGCCAACATGTCATGATCTCTTGGACCGCTTGGTGCTTCGATGATCCTGCAAGCAAGTGGGTTGGTGATCATCTTCTTGATGCGGCCAAGGTCGGACTGGTTGGCGACGTTCACGTCGTGATGCCCTAGCATCATGAGCATACCTGCTGTCGACAAATAGCATCCGGTCCGCGTCAGCATGTACTTGCGGACAATGTGGCTGTAACACCTCAGCCAATCCTTCTCGGATATAGTGGATGCAGTGTCCTCGGTTACGACCCCCGGATTGCAAACTCCGAAGATCATGCAGGCATATGCGGTCACTCTCCTCAAATATTGTGCCCAGGGTGCTGATCCCAATGTGCTGGCTGCTTGAGCTGCTGGTCCTTGGACGATTGATAGAAGAAAGTGATCCCGCTCGTCCATCCATGCTGAGGTGATGAACTCGGAGTTCCTTTGATCGGGCATTGATGAAGTTCTGAAAAGATATCCATTCGGTACCCGAGGAATCACCCAGTCCTTTCTTGCGGGAGGTGTAGATGGCCTTGCCTTCGATGGTGGAGCTTTTGGTGGTGGTGCACTTCCAGCTGCAGAGCTGTAACCATCGTGTCCACCGGCGGTGGAACTACCAGGCCCAGTCTGTTGTTGTTGCTGTTGTGCCCGCTGTGCATCGGCTTCCCTCTGTTGCTTGTCATTCATCATTCTGATAGGTGAAGGATCCCAACCTGGATGATCCGGTTGACTTGGAGGGTTTCTGCCGTCTCTTGGCATCAGCGGGATGTCCCAGCCATCAATGTGGGAGACCTCTGTGGCTCCTTGGCCCATCTGTGTGGTGGCAGTGGTCGTCACATAGTCGCGGATACAGGAAAATGTCCTGTTCCGTTTCTCCACCTCCTCAAACATGCCCTGGTCGGCCCTCTCAATGTTGTAGCCCCCCAACTCCCATAGGTCGTCGCGGAGGTCAATGGCCTGTTTCATTCTGACCAGATCAGTCTTGATGATCCCGCTCAGGTATGACATTGATTTGAAGCTTTCCAATTTTGTCATCCACTCATGTAGCATTTTGGAGATCATGAGAATGGTTTGCAAATGGACAACAGCTGCCGTCCGTTCCAAGCTGAGATCATAACTCATTGACATCCAGTCTTCCAGGACATTCTGGACGATGATGGTTTTACCCTGGCTGCTGGTCGCTCTGGCATTGTGACGTCGGAGTGCATAGCCGAGGCTGTAGCTCTCCTCGTACATGATGTTGACCAGATATTGGATGCGGTTCTCAACTTCATATGGTTCAGGTTCCTCTCTCCGCATCACTTCAAACGACCACTTCTGCCATTTTCGACGTGCAATTTCCTCGAAGTTCGTCCTCTTTCGGATTTGGTAGCAAGGACTTCCATACGGAGGATACGTCTGGTTCAATGATCCAAGGTTTGCTGGGCTAGTATTTGCGATCTTGTCGCGCAAGTCTTTGACTGTGATCTCCTTGTTGATCATACTGTTTTGCCCAGTATAGTGGTCTTTGAGGGTATCCCATAGTTCATCTATTCTGATTGCGCACTCGAAGGTGCACAACATCTGCATGATGCTTTTCTCATCTGGATTTCTAGCGGCTCCTTCCACCAATTTCGATAATCGGGCCCCTTTGTCAATGAAGCTGATGGCAGACATCTTCAACTCATTTTCGTTGGTCACTTTTGATAACATTTTCATGAGCAACCTGATTGCATGAGTTACGAACGCCCTGCCACTTCTATCCATGACAAAAGCTAAGGCCACAACGACAGGAGGAGAAATCTTCACTCGATCCAACCATTCGTCGAGGTCCTTGTCCTTGTAACCCCTGAAGTTTGCCTCCTCATAGGTTGAGAATGGAGCAGGAAGGTTGTGCTCTTGTTTCTTCTCCTGGATGAGGGACAAAGTTGATTTCAGCAAACTAATGCCTTTGGCCGCTGAAGGGATCACAAGGTCAGTTCCAGCCATTGCGAAGACCGAAGTGAGGTACGCGGAATCCGGATCCGTCAAGGCGCACCAACGACGCAGGTAGCAGCCCGACTTCACCTTCAATCCACCTCTAACGGGATCCGGATCCGCCAATAGTGATCCACGACGTGGATACAACCTCAGCTTCACCTTCACACCGCCTCGTTGGGTGATGAAGTTAATGAATAGTTGTTCATTGATGGTCTTCACGTTGATGTTGCATTCATAGTCATTCATGATGACACATGCACATGACTTCGACTTATAGTAATCTTCCTCTTCCATAACCTTTGGTCGAAATCTCCTTCCATAAACGTTGTTAATCAACATTTGATTGGTGACACCTCGAAGGATAGATCTGACAATCTTCTCGGTATATAATTGTGTTGCACGTGTTTCTCTGCCCGCACATTGACCGTGAGTGTGTGAGCCATCACATTTCACATGCAAGTCAAAGAACTCAACCCCCCATGATACGATCCTCCACGGTTTCTTGATTGCGGTCCCAACATCTTTGAATTGTGACTTCAAACCATACATGCATCCATCAAAGTCATGCACAGTCGATTGGGTCCCATTGATCAGAAACTTCATTCTCTCATCATTCCAATAGTCGCATCCCCGAGGTAGTTCCAACAATGCCATTGCATGCAAAACATGTACACGTTGCAGACACAATGTGAACTCTTCCCATAGCTCCCAATATAGAAGTGCTTTCATTCTGATGTTGTGCGCTGTGACCTCACTCACATTTTTGTTTAACCGATTCCACGGTGAACCACCGGTGCAAGGTCCCGCAAAGAACACGCAGTCACTAGGACCCCTGATGCAACGTCTCCATTTTGCCCTTCCGTAGTTGGACATGAGGTTGTCATCTTCGGTAATCGTGACCACATGCATCATCTTAAACCGACTCTGTTTGTGAATCTTGGTAATGATGCTTTGCGTTTCGGCACACATGAGGAGCAAGCATGGGGTATCATCCTTCATCTCATAGACGTTGAGAGATATGGTAACGTCATTGAGTATTTTCCCGAGAAAATCAGCATAGGATTGCTTGAAGTGATACGTCAGAATCTTCCCATTCTTTCGATGTAGATTCATCTGAATATCCCAATCATTTTGTTTTCTGGTCTCATGCTTCAACTTGTAATGATGGGCTATAAACATGTCATCCAACGGAATGATTTTCATGTTCCCATCAAGGATACAGGTGACCACAGTGTCCTGGCACGATGCCCTGTCCTCCACGTCAGACCCGCTGTCCATCACATCTTTGATGTCTGCATTGGATATGATCTTGAAGGTAATGGTCCCTGTCCAAAATTCGTTTCTCTTATTGGTTTTCTCGATGTTATTTCCCACCAATCTCCATGAGTCGTGGATCAATCTCCCACTTGACTGAAACACTTGGTTGGTTTCCCTTTCATCTCTAAATCGTCTCAGCTTACATGGCAGAAAGTCAGCCTCTTTGGGGGTAAACATCTTTCTTCTTGGTACTTTGTGCACTCTCATCAATGTTGTTTCATCCTTCCATATCCATTCATCTTGATCACGTTCATTTTTGGATATTTTCTTTCCCTTTCTTGATGACGTTGATGGGTTATAGGCTTTGTCTTTTGACACCCTACCAGCAATCACATCACCACCAGCGAATACAATTCGTTGTCGATTGGGATCTTTGTTTTCTGTGGGATATGGATCATCATCGGGGTCCCCCGTCGGAGGAAATCCCATTGGAAGACTACCCCATCCAGAACTCCCCCCATGAACAACTCGAAGGAGCGTGTTGATCACCCGAGCAGTACCACACGGAGCTGCATGAATGGTTGTGGGTTCATTTCCATGGGATTGATGACAAAATAGTTGACCTACTCCCACAGTTAACTGAGGATACTTCAGGACGTGAGTCTGACGAGTCGGCACCGCAGCAGCATGGAGCCCTTGTCGTGCTGTTGACGCCAGGTGTCCCGGTGAGACAACACCAGCTGATTGCCTAGTAATCACCGACGGTGATATACTAAATTGACACGGATGGTATTGGAAACAAGCTCGTTCTACCCATTGATCAAAACGGTCTTGTTGTTGAACGGGTGGAACTCGATCCTCAACCTTGATCCATTTGCCATGAGATAGTATCCAGGTACTTCTCAAACAATCATGAGGCAATGATACACCAGGTGGTCGCTTTCTAAAGAAAGTTGGCGTCTTAACAACCAATATGGGATCCATACCAGGTAGTTGTTGTACTTGTTCTTTACCAGAAAGACCCTTCTGATACACCTCAGGTGGTAGAATAGGTATTTCGGTATACGGAAAATTTGGAACATCTTGAGTTTTGGTTTGAAACACTTGTCGGACAGTGGTATCAACATCCGTGGTGGGTGAGACCATATCGAGCAGATCTTTCGTACCGATGTCACCAGGGTCCAACAGGTTGATGAGCATACATGCTCTTTTCCATGCCAACGGATTCTTGAAACCTTTGGTGTGAATGTCAGCGGCCATTTTCGAGGTCACCTCATACATGAGTACGTAGTTCTCCCGAGTAAAATGTTCATGGAGGAAGTGATGGCTATGCCATGGGTCCTCTCAAGATGCCGCATAGTGGGGTTACGACCCGACCTGACTACACCGATCATGCCCTGATTGTCATCATGAAACAATAATTTGGGCGACTTTCCCGTCAGCGTTTCCCAGATGCTCATTGCGGGCAAGCCCATAGTACGGAGGGTGACATCGGCTGCAACGATTTCGGCCTCAGGCGTCGAATGGCTTACGCATCCTTGCCGTTTGCTGCCCCCGGACAAAGGAAACCGAGTATGGTTACCCTGGATATGCATATGAGACCCTGAAGTTGATCTCAAAGACTGGGCACACCCTGCAAAATCAGCATCAGCAAATAAAGACAATGTCAATTCATTGAAGTTGTCCCCAACCCATCCGGTCATTCTTTTAGATAGGCTGGAATTCACGTAGCACATTAAGTGATACAACTTTGCATCGTCATCAATGGTCCACTTTGTTACATTCCTGGCCAGGGAATTAATGGAACGAAGCAGATCAAAACGAGCAATCCTCGCCGCGTACAGCAGCTTCATCAACACGCTAGCAGCGTGTGGCGCTAATGCACCTCTCTCAGACTCCCCAGGCGAGACGTCTTCCCCTTGGGTTCCTTGTTCATAAAACAATGGAGCGTCCGGATCAAACTCATGAGTGCACCATGGACAAACTTTCTTGTTCTTGGGGTTCCCGGGACATGGTGCTCTGGACTTATGCTTCTTTGTTTCTTCAGGTAGACTTGGAGTGGATACGTGTTTCAACTTCGTATCTTTTCCAACAATGTCCAAATACTTCTCAACTGACAGCTTCAACAAACCTTCCATGTCATAGGTCATGGTTGACACCGGGGTTCCATCATGAAGTTTGGTAGATCCCTTTCTCAAAATACAACCAAGATAGAGTCCTAAGTCAGTCTCGGGCTCGATGTTGAGTTTTGATCGAAGCATCTCCCAACCCTTAGTCAGGTTCTCTTCCGGTCCTGCCAGCTTTAAGTCGTCTACATAGATGACAAGAAGTAACTTCAGTTTCTTGTGAAAATACATTGAGGGCCATTCTTCTCCAACAGGAACGAAGTCGAGTTCACGAACTTTCTGATCACAGTGTTGTTCCCACATTGTTCCCGAATCGGGGTGACCATACAAAGCTTTAACCAATCTTACAACTGGTCTACGGAACTTTCGAATATCGACATCGTCTGGCCATGCATCTTCAGGTAGCTCAACCCAACATGGTGGTCCGGTTAGTTTTGCTTGAATGTATGCCTGAATGGCGTCGGCAAGTTTTACATTATGGCCTGGAAGACACCCATAGAAATCAGCCCATCTCGATGCCTCAAAAGTAGCCGGAGAATTGCCCAAGTCCTGGAAGAAGGCAGCCTCCCAGAATTGGTTCTTCACCTGGTTACCAAGCAAGACACCTCGGCCTTTGAATTTTCTACTAGGACTTCCTGCAGGCAACTGATAGTTTTTCTCAACACAGATACCATGTACTCTGGCCATGTGAACCTCTGTCTTGTTTGCCTTTGCTTCACGAACAACGTCATCATATTCTCTAATGACACTGAAATCGTAGACTCCAGCAGCATGTTGACCCAACCATTCCTTCCTCATAGCTTTACGTGCATCATCGTTTTCCATCATTTCCTTCCGACCAACAGGCCTTGCCACTGCAGTGTTGAACATCTTATTGATATTAATTCCATCACCATTTGAAGTCAGCTTTTCTCGATGATCATCACAATGATTAATGCATGGCATGCATGGAAATGGAAGGAAAACATCACTGAGGCCACGAGCGTCTTGGGGTACTTCGTTGGTGTTGTGCAATGTCGCAGCAGCTACCACCTTCCCCTGGTTGAAGTCATACACTTTGTCGTTGTTCCAAGTGGCTTTCGGTCCCTTGCCCTTTTCGATCTCAGACCATTCATCCCACTCCATCAAGAAGTCATCATCATCAGGTACGTCAGTGTCCGACAGGTCTGAATAACATGGAGCAGAGGCAGAGACCCCTCTCCCGACGGGAGAAACGGACCCTTTTCCATATTGAAAAACTTTGCCTCTTCGGATGTAGTCTTGGGACATGGCCACTCCTGAAACGTGATCGTCTTTGTCGTCTTTCTTGGAGGATTTGGCTTTCTTTACTTCTTTCTCTTTCTTCTTTTCTTCTTTTCTCTTTGCTCGCTCTTCACTCTCCTTGATTTTCGCATCGCTTTTCTTCTTCTCTTTTTCTGCTTCAAGCTTCTTCTCTTCGGCCTTGGCAATCCCTTTTCTGACAGTCGGTGACATCTTTCTCCACTCGTCAGGGGTATACTTTGAAGGCCTTGGAGTAGTTGATATTCTGCGAAAACCACGTTCATCAATACGATATGGATGGCCGCGAGCATTGAGTTTCACCCATTCACCATCGTCATTCAGGTATACGACCCCATCTCCACCCTTTCCAACGGAGTAATGTTCAGGTCCTCCTTCTGGAATATGAAGATCTGGATGTGCTGGCTTATCGATACCTGGTGGTCCCAATCTTTCCGATATTGCATCAAAGTGCCTTTCAGCTTCCAACTCTCCATCAGTTGGTTCCCGTGGGACCTTCGACGAAGGTACACCACCACCACCACCATGACCATCGTCATCATCTCCACCATCATCATCATCATCCGGTGGAGGTGGCGGTAGAATTTCTGGGTTTCCTTCAAGACGATCTTTCACTTTCAATCCTTCAATGGAAACATTGATCCTTTCATACTCTAACTTGCATGGGAATTCAAGGGGTTCCTTTAGTTCAACCCTTTCAGTGTAGTGCGGAGTCCTCAGCTTGGCGATGGGCTTCTCTGCGTCATAGGCCAAATTCTGCTTACTCCAGTCACATAGCGCCCATACCCTGTACTTTCTTGACCAATGGAGCCCGGGACCAATGGAGTATCCGGCGAACACTCCGGGAATTCCCATAGGGTCAAACTTGTGTTGTTGTTCTCGTTCACGTGAGCCACTGGGCTTGAAGTACACGAGGGCACCAAAGGGTATCATCTTTCCTTTGAATTCTTCTCCATGAAGTTTGCACCAAGAACTCACCTCATCGTCATTGGGCTCGATGTTGAGCAGATGGCTAACACATCTGATGGCGTACATCCAGAAGCATGGTGGAATTCCTGCCTCAAGTAGACATGTTGTTGTTGCCACGAGCACGAATTGGTTAGTTCTTTCAGCAAGTGAGTTGTGCTTGGTCTTTCCGGCCAAGGAAGTGTCCATTGGGATCTTCAGGATCTTCATTGCCTTGTCGAACTGTGGGGCATCATCGGAATATGCTTCTCGAATCTTACGACGGCCCATGAACTGTTTGACCGCCCGTATAACGGCGTCTGTGTCCTTTCTGGCAGAAGGATAAGACTGAAGCATTCCTGTATACCTATCCCTGATGACAAAGATGGTTTTGTCGTCGCCATAGTCCTGTTCAGCAATACGACGGTTGTCAACGTAGTCGAATGTGATCAGGTCCCCAAACTTTGTGAGCTTACGCTGAAACGCACCTCTGAACGTTTTCCTGTGCTTCATCTTGGCACGCACGCAAGACTCACAGTAAGGGTTCTTGTAGCGATGAGTTAGAAGGTGAACCTTCGATCGTGCTTCATTCTTCAAAGTTCCCCTCTTACTCAATCGGACTCCTCCATCTTCCTCATCAACATCAATGACATCATCGTCGTCTTCACCTCCTCCATCTTCAGGAATTTCTTCAACTTCAATTGGATGATCTTCATGGATGTCATCAGGTGCGATGCTGGGATCGTATCCGTCGTCCTCAAACTCGGCATACTCGTCAGCATAGCATGACATTTCCTCAGCATCACCTGCATCACTTCCAACAGCCACTTCATGTTGATCATCTCTTACCTTAGCTTTCTTACGTTTCTTCATTGATCTCTTGGGTGATTTAACATTGGATCGTCCAACGGAGTCGGAAAGATCTTCAAGTTCATCCCCACTTTCTCCATCAATGACCAAAAGACCTTCACCTTCCGATGTTGAGCATCCATCATCAAGGACTGCCATGATCTTCTCCACACAAGATGATTTCAACTTGATCTTTTCTTGATCGACGCTCACATAGGGAATATAGTCTTTAACAGTCATCTCGATGAAGTTGCCATTTGGATCCAACATGAATGGAGTTCTTCCGGTCGGCCATACAAAAGAGTAACCAAGATCAACGCATCGCTTCCCCATGGAGAGCACGGAGGGTGTGTCCTCCAAGATGTGAGCTTCTGCTGGTTCGCTAAATGCCTCGAACTTGATGCTTGAACGTTTGGTCGAACACGTTACCCCATTTGCTGTATGGAAGTTGACGACCTTGTCATCGTATGTTGGGAGATCCATTCTACTTATTCGTGTGGATGAAATGAGATCATGGCCACTTCCAGAATCCAATATGAATCTCTTATCTCTCTCTTCAACAGGAACAGTGATACACATTGTGTTGCCCCTTTTACCATATCGACCTTCAATATGCTGAACATAGTTTTCCACAAAAACTTCCCTGGACACCTCACCGTCCTCGACGTCGAGTCTGATCAGGATGTCCATGCTAGGGCCGACTATGACCAGGACTTCATCAATGTCACTGTGTTCACCCTTCTCATCGATCAGAATAGCCATTGCTTTCCCTCGGCTCGAAGCTAACCTGCATGAATAAGACCATTGCTCATCTTTCCTTATCTGATCAGTGGGCTTTCCAACTTTGCCATGCCCTTTGGAGACAGTCTGAGATTTCCGATTGCACTTCACGAAGTCCTTCTTTACGTAAGTTTGAACGTGAGTCTTAGACTCATCAAATCTGACCCTCTTCTTGACCACGTTCGATGCAATCTTATGGAACGTCTCTTCATCATCGCTCCAATCATGGACAAGTGCAGGAGTAGCCTTTGAGCTTGGTGCTTCGGTGTTGGGAGCAGTGTTAAATAGATGAGGATCGTGGCGTTTGTTGCATTTGTCTCCATACCGACACTTGCCCTTGGCCCAATGCCAGCATGGTTCATCAATCTTCTTGGTCTTGTTTGCCGGAGATTGACTTCTTGGAGTTCCTGGCTTCCGACCATTCCCTTTTGCGTTCTTATTCGCCTCGAACACCTTTTGATCATGACTGTATTCACAATCTTTGCCTTTTCTGCATGACTTCTTGATGAAATGGAAATGGCATGGGATCTTCTTCTTGGATCTGGGGCTGGTACTTCGGCTGTTTGCTCGATCCTTCCCTTTCCCTTGACCTTTCCCTTTTCCTTTCGCATGCTGTTTAGGCTGAGGTGATGGTAGAACTGGAGCTGCATCGGCCTTGGCCTTCGCCTTGGGCGCTGCCTTCTCCTTGGGAGTAGCTTTAGGCTTCGCTTTTGGATTTGCATCCGGTGCAGCGGCAGTTGGGTTCGGAGCAGGAGCTGAAGGTTTGCCGCCGCCTGCAAAGTCTCTCGCATACTTCTCTCTGGCTGCCACATGCTTGTCCTCTCTGATTCTGGAGATGTGCCTTTCGATGACATCCAACAGGTAGCGATAATTTCTTCTTTGGTCTCCTTCCATCCATGACTCGTACTGCTTGATGTCGAACATCATGAGACTCGAATTTCGAATCTTTTTGTATAGAGCGTCACGAAGCCAATCATCAGGAGGTACGTCATCCGGCATCATGTTTGATACCATCTCCATCCATTTCTCGTAGAACACTTCTAGGTTCGAGTCACCGAGATACTTCATCGATACGATGTGTTCCATGGTGAAGGATGTTTCTCGTTGACCTGGGGTTCTGAAGTGCTCCAGAATCATAGCCAAGATTTCCCGTCCCATGACATAGGTTCCTCTTCGGCTATGACTTTGTGTTCTCAATCTCAATTTGATCGCTACATGACGAGCAACATCACCGGCTTGGGCTATCACGTTTGACAATGCAATTGACAACTTGGCGTCGATGGACTGATACCGTTGCCCCCCACTGTCATTCAACAGCTCGATGTCAGGATTTGGTCGAATAGCCGGCTGTAGCCATGCTTCCCATGCGGCTTTATCCCCGTCATTTGCCGAAAGAACAACACTCTTGATGAGATCTGATTGCCAAACCCCAAGATTCTGTTGCTTTGGCCATGGGCTAACATAGACTTTGTCAGCCTCTCGTCTTGACATTCTCGGTACTTCTTCCGCAGTGTAAGCCGCTGTGGAGACATCATCTGCTGAATCGCGTTGTGATCCTCGAACTGAAGGCAAACCAGGAGGTTCAGGAGGTGGTCCTGGACCGTTAGGCCCAAAAGGGTCCGGAGGTCCATCAGGGTCAGGCGGACCGCCCCATCCACTCGGTGGCTTGTAATAGTCCCTCTCAGTTCCGCCAGCGATCTTGTTGTCAACCTCTTTCAGCAGATCAGCGATTCTTTTGCTTGATTGAGAATGCTGTTGTTGTTGAGGAGGTACAGCATGCCCACGATAGGAATGAGCCACATTTGTCTCATAAGTCAACTCCTTGTCGATCTGCGAAACCCAAGATTTCAGAATAGCGTTTTCACAGTTAGCCTCACTCACGTCATTCTCCAGTTTGTCGATGACCAGTCTGGATGCGAGATCAGAGTTGGGAATGCCTGCCGAATAGGGAAGTGTGTCAGGACTGATCCTAGCCATAGATGTTTCAGAATCCTTGAGACTTTTTCTCAGTTCATCTAAGTGACGTTTCATGTCAACAATCTCAGAATTCTTGATGCCAATCTTTTCATCCCTATCCTGGATTTCCCCCATGAACATGCATGATCTCTCATATTGTTGAACACCACTCGCCAATTTCAATTTTCGCTCACTCTCTAGTTCAGATCTTAGAGTTCGGACCTCAGCATTGGTGAGGGACGACGCCCCTACATCCGCAACTTCAGTCAACCTTTCTTTTAACAACAAGTTCTCTTGTAAACATTCATGAACTTCATGATCTAGATCCTGAACCCTGATTTGAGCGATCTTAGCTTGATTACGTAGATCTTCAACAAGCATCTCTTCGGGGCCACGACCGTCGGTCGTAGAACCCTGAGTCAACGATCTTCGTAACTTCGTGTTCTGCAACTTGATCTCATCCTTCAATTCGCAGTTCATCTTCTGCTCGTTGGCATAGAGCTCCTCATAGTGCTCTGCCCTTGCGATCGAGTTTGCACTAGCCTGTGATTCAAGCCTCAGGTGAGATATTGCTTCGGCCTCTTGGTTCCTGTATGATGCAATTCTTCTGACGGTATCATGTTCAGTGTTTCGATGCTTCAGATCACTTTCCAATTTGGCCTGATTTGCCTCGAACACCTTCTTCCTAGATTCTCTAGTGATCTCATCAATACTGCTCTCATACAGCTCGGCCTGTTTACGAGACTAAACCAAAGCTTCACTCAATAGCTGATTTCGCTCAGATAATTCATGAACTGCACTTGATTGTTGTTGGCTAATCACTTCAAGTTGATTACTAGAGAAGGATGCCATTTCAGATCGATTACGATATTCCATGATTGAGTTCTGGAAATCATTTTGCATTTCTTGACCCTCATTGTATAGTCGATTGGCAATATCGGTGGTTAAGACATTGGTTTGATGAAGTTGTTGTAGTCTTGCCTCCGTATTACCCAGTAGTCCTTGAAGGTGATGTACTTCATCCTTGTACTCCTCCTGGATCTCCATACCACGTTGATGGATCCGTCGTGCACCATGTTCCATTAGGGCACCTCGGTGTTCAAGGTCTTGGATGCGTATTGTTGCACCTTCGTCTTCCTGAGATGCTACCATTAGTTCTGCTTGATATTCTGCAACCTCATTTGCGGAACATGACAATCTATGATTGAGTGCATTGACCTCATCAAATACATTCTGATTGTGTTCCCGAAGATACTCAGTGAATCTGATCTCGATGTCATGAATCAGTTGATCCCTGGATGCAGCGTATGCTTCCATGTTGTTCAGCTGATTACGTAGGGATTGACATTGTGCCCGTAGTTCCTCTATCATGGCAATAGGTTCACTAGCCACAGAAGTATCCGTTGATCTCCTCTTAACACGACTATCCCCGGTCCTCTCACCAATTCGGTCGGTCACGGCCCTGGTGGATCTGTCCCTTGGAGTAGTACGTCCTCGAGATGGTCGATGCCCTTGGCGGACAACATCACTCCGAGCACTGTTTCGAGAAGATCTAGGTGTACTTTGGGTGGATATTCTTCGTCTGTTTGATGTGACTTGCCATCCGGACTGTGTAGTTCGGGTAGAGCGTATCCCGCCACTGTCTGCCGTGTCGCCAGGGGAAGATTGATTGACCTCCTCGACCGGCATAGCAGCGTTCTCATTGAAGGTAAACTGCGTGGTGCGCGAATCTCCGCTGCCGCCTTGCATCTTTGCGATGATGAGCTGATTGGTCCTTTGCGTCCTCAATCAATTGCTCAGACGGCCCGGCTACCAGCACGCAGGTACCACTCTCCCGGCGGGAGAAGTGAGCCCTACGGCTGATAACCTGTGAACAAATGGATCCTTGTTCTGGATGTAGTTATTGAGCTGTGATACCCGTTATGCTGGTAGCTTTGGACAGCGTTACGGCATTGCAAGCGGAGCTCGGACTTTTCCTCGCGCAGGGGCTTGAGCCAGTACGGCGTTTCAATGCACAATCACATATGTACATGATAAGTGTCCTAGCGTTTAGTTCCCTTTGACATATAGTTATAGAATAGTAATTAATTCAGAAGCGCAATTGAGTTGCAAAACTCCTTGATGTTTTCTAGATCTGATGAAAACAAAAATCCGGAGCATTACCAGCGGATGATCATCCAAAGCTCCAACATCCAAAATTCTACAGGTTTTGATCAAAGCCAAAGTGGGTTCAAAAATTGAATGTGCATTCCGGTTATGAAGAAAACCTACTCATAATATGATGTATATATATATACATATCTATATATATATATCATTGATATATACATTGATGTGTATATGGTTGAATAACCACTCACATTCACT
This sequence comes from Cladocopium goreaui, assembly GCA_947184155.2. NCBI lineage: Eukaryota > Dinophyceae > Suessiales > Symbiodiniaceae > Cladocopium > Cladocopium goreaui. The sequence goes on from CAMXCT020000450.1 coordinate 15,793, forward strand.
GGCCCCAAGAAAGATCGAAACGTACAAGATCCAATCCTATAATGCTGATATCTAAATTGAACGATCTAGATGTTTACAGGTTGCGGGCTACTATAAGATTATGTTATGTTATAAAATTAAAATCTTGCGATACCCGGTGATGATGATATAAGATGCCATCTTTTATAATATTGATAATCAAAATAAGCGTTATTGATGCAATATTCTCTTTATCATATACAATTTAATTTATTTAGGGGTTTGGGATACTAGGTTAATCATGAATTGTAATCTAGGTTAATCACGAACTGTAATCAGGAAAAAAAACATGGATATTATTGCTATTACGGGATTGATATAAAAACCCTTATTGATACTTGATACCATTCTATTCCATACGATCCCAAGCTGAATACGGAATTCTAAAAGACGGTATCAATATGATAGACTGATAGACCATCTTGTTATTGTTGATATATTTATTATCTATAAGGAATAGTTAGGCCATATTATTAACACTTTTTATGACCATTTCATCTGTTGAAATGAACAATATGGGATACTGCCCTCGAGTAAACTAAGACAGCTATATAAAATGGAGCATTTAGTTCGATGATTTACGTATTAGTCTATGATCTATAATGGTGATTGTCCAGTTCGCGAACAAAGGGTATTGACAATCACCAATTTAGTACAGCTATACCAATATTTAATGGTTTGTTTGTCCATAGATATCCTATTCTTTACTTTACCAAAGGGCATTGATACCAATATCCACCATCATCACCATTTTTTTGTGGCTTACCAACTCCAGTAAACTAACATAGCTATTGAACATGGCCATAAAAATAGTTGATTTACCCATTCGAAACTGGTGATTTTCCATCGTTTTTTGTATGTTTATAGTTTCCAGAGGGTGCCACCTCCAGTTTTCGCAGTTTCGGGTCCGAAAAACTGTAAACTGGCAGCCAACGTCACCAAGCTCTGCGACAGCACCAAGCCTGCCTTGCGGATCGAAAATCTCTAGTTTTGTCCCAAAATTGGACGGAAAAATGACAGGAAAACAAAGGAAACCCGTGTTTTTTTATAGGCGAACACATGAAAGACTCCAGGAACACCGCAATATGTAGAAAAAAATGATATATGTCTTGGATCAAAACACTGTTGTGCATGTGTTTTCCCTTTTGATCCAAGGAATTAACTGTGGAAATTGGGAGTTTGATGGTTGTTTCATATCTACATCATCTGCAAGACCACATCATACATTCATGTTTTTGTTTGTTTAAGGGCAATCCGTAAATCATATGTTCATGTCAGTTCACTTGTCTGGCATGGGCAGTTCAGTTGGCCTTTGTCTCTGTTCTGGGGCAAAACAACCCTGAAACCATCAACGATATCCAGCCGCCCTGGAACTATTCTCATATGCTGGCAAATCATCTATAGAATGCATTAGAATACATTAAATTGCCACCGATGCGTCCCTAAATCATCTGTAAAACATCTCAAAATGGAAATCAGCGGTGAATTGTCGGTGAATTCTCCCTTGCCATCTGTTGCGCCAAACCATTCTGTGAAACCTCCGAGGTTCGGACGGTGAATACACCCCCAATTCGGCATGTGGTTGTTCCTCAACCCAAAAGCAACTTGAATTTCTATTCCGCCATCACAAAAAGCCTCGAAAAAACAACTCAGCCACAGCCAGTCATTGATATTCATCCCCCGATATATCCATGAAACGTGGCTGACTGAAAAACCCCTTAGTTCGCTGATGTTCCCAGCGAACTAACCCTCTATTATAGCTCGGGGATTTCCCAGAAGCCGCCATGGTTGCATTGATTCCCTAACCATTGAACCAAATGAACAGTGTTCAAAAATTTTATTTATCATGCCATTATACTGTTGGCTAATAAGGATTTCCAGCCCTTGGAGTCTTACAATCCCATATATATATAAATATATATGTATGTATGTATGTACGTATGTATGTATGTATGTATGCATGCATGCATGTATGTATGTGTGTATATCAGTAGTGCCGCACAAGGCGGCGGCGGAAGTTTCAAGGATGGGACACTATAGGAGAGGTGAATTGTTGTGATGCATGCATGGCAGAGCGAATCCACTGATGGACCGAAAGGTGGTTGGAGCTTTCCTTTTTGGAGTGGTTGCAATGGTTGCAGTGGTCACCTCACTCACAACTCTGGTGTAGTGCAGTAGTTGTAGTTGTAGTTGTAGTTGTAGTTGTACTTGTAGTTGTAGTTGTAGTCGTAGTTGTAGTTGTAGTTGTAGTGGGGTTGATGTTGTTGAAGTTGTAATGTTGTAGTTGTAGTTGTACTTGTGGCTGTAGTTGTAGTTATAGTTGTAGTTGTAGTGTGGTTGAAGTTGTAATTGTCTTAGCTGTGGTAATTGTAGTATATAGTTGCAATAGTTGCAGTAGCTCTAGGAGTTGTAGTTGCAGTTGCAGCTGTACTTGCAGTTGTAGTTGTAGTATCGTGGCAACTGTTGTTGTAGTAGTGTAGTTGAAGTTGTAGTTGAAGTGTACTTGTAGTGTAGCTGAAGTTGTAGTTGCAGTTGTAGTTGCAGCTGTAGCTGCAGGTCCAGTTGTAGTGTAGTTGTAGCAGTTGTTGCAATTGTAGTTGTAGTTGTAGTTGCAGTGGCACTTGTAATTGTAGCTGTAGTAGTAGTAAATGTAATTGAGGTTGTAGCTGTATTTAAAGTGTAGTTGAAGTTGTAGTTGTGGTTGTAACTGTAGTTCTTGTAGTTGAAGTGTAGTTGAAGTTGTAGTTGTAGTGGTAGTTTCAGCTGTAGTTGTTGTAGTGTAGTTGTAGTTCTTGTTGCTGTTGTAGTTGCAGCTGTAGTGGCACCTGTAATTGTAGTGTAGCGTCGTGGTAATGTAGTGTAGTTGAAGTTGTAGTTGAAGTTGTGGTTGTAGTGGTAGTTGCAGCTGTAGTTGCAGTTGCAGTTGTAGTGTCGTTGTAGTGTAGTTGTCGTTCTTGCTGCAGTTGTAGTTGTAGTTTTAGCTGTAGTGGCACTTGTAATTGTAGTTGTCGTTGTAATAGTTGTAGTTGAGGTTGTAGTTGTAGTTGCAGTGTAGTTGAAGTTGTAGCTGTGGTTGTAGCTGTAGTTCTTGTAGTTCAAGTGTAGTTGAAGTTGTAGTTGTAGTGGTAGTGTAGTTGAAGTTGAAGTTGAAGTTGAAGTTGCGGTGTGGTGTAGTGCAGTTGCAGTTGTCTATCTATATGTCTATCTATATGTCTATCTATATATATATGTTTATCTATTGTTTTTCTCTTTATTTACCTATCTATCTATCTATCTATCCATCCATCCATCTATCTATCTGCAAGTTTGAAAACGAAGCTATTCTGCGAGACTTCCTCAATTTTTCAAGTTGACAACATCAAAAACAAAATTAAACGAAGCAAACCTGCGAGACTTCCTTCAAAAATGGAAAGTTGAGTGCAGAGCTGACGGCCTCGTACCAATGCATTTTGCGATTTTTCCACTCCATCTGCCTAAAGTGCTGCGCCTGCCACGAAAAGCTGATGCCAGGTCATACGAAGTGCTGCACCTGTCACGCAAAATCATCTTAGCAAACCTGAAGATCTGATGCTCCAAACCTTGCGCCGGCCGCGCGAAACGACATCTGAACGTCCAAAAGTCGTCCGAACCTGGCGCGTTTTGCACATTGTGACTTGGAAATGTGCTTCGCACCACAACGGCGTGCACTTTTTCGACATCTCAACTTCCAAAAGTGGTCCGTCCGTGTGCTTTATACATTTTAACTTCGAAATGTGCTTCGTGCCACAACGGCGTGCACTTTTTCAACATTTTAACTTCAAAAACACCTCCGAACGTGAGGTGCTTTTAGCTTTTTGACTTCGTGCAATTTTTCATCTCTCATCTGGCCAGCTGGCTCCGCACCCGCCGCTTTAGCGAGCCTTCTTTTCGGCCCTCCGGAGCCACAAATCATTGGAAAAACACCGTGAATCGCAACTTTTCTACCTTTTCGCACACCTGCTCTTCTTTTGTCTGACTCTTTCTCTTCTCTGATCTTCTCTCTTCTGCTCTTCTCTTCTCCCTGCCTCTGCCCAGCTCTGCTTTTCATCTGTCCATATTGTCGGAAGTTTGACTTCTAAACTTCCTTTGATTATAATATACTGTGCATATATATATATATATAATATATATAATAAATATATATATATATAATAAATATATATATATATAATAAATATATATATATATCAAATTATATCAATATATTGGGTAGTATAATCCCCTGTAATATCCTATAATAATCAACCAACAAGGCTTTTGAACACTGCTCAAATCTCTTCCGAAGAAAGCGACCTGGGTGCAAGAGGCATCCACTTGCTGTGCCATATTCCTGGAGGAGCAGGGTGTGTCCACATCCATGCTGCCGTGCTTGCTTACATGATGGTAGTATATAAATACAGACAAGGAAAAGAATAGAGAAGATAAGATACTATATATACTATAAGATCACACACGTCCAGATCTTAGGTAGCTGAATGGTAGCTGACAGCGTGAGCAGATAGATAGACAATGACAGACACAAAAAAAATAGACAAACAAATAGATCGATCGATAGATAGGCAGGCAATCCACTATTTCAATGGTCATTTTCAATAGCTATTTTGACATAACCAGAGGGTAACCCATTCAATCCCCATCGCAACCCCATTAATCCCCAATATTTCCCAGAATGTGTTATATATATATATATAAATGATGATTATAATCTGATAATTACCCTTTGGTAATTTAACATAACTATAGAAAATCACCATTCTCAATGGGAAAATCCACTACTTCAATGGTCATTTTCAATAGCTATTTTGACATAACCAGAGGGTAACCAGGGCTATATAGGACTATAACACCAAAACACCAAGAGATTTGGATAAACCATGATATTTAATTGTTCTTTACCCATATGATTTATAAATGATTCATGTATAAATGTATAGTCCCATTTAATGGTTATTTACCCATTGTATACCCATATGATTCATCTGGCTGTTTACCAATCCCATGGTGCCGGCACGGCGCCGGTGCCCGTGCCACCGAGCCGCAAGGAGCTGCTGCTATTGCTGGCCACCGAGCAGGTCACCGCAGCATTCGCCAAGCCGGACGCCTTGGTTTTCCGGGGGGAAAACGCGTTGGGGTTTTACCATCCAAAATGAGCAAAATCAAGGGTTTGACCATCCAAAATGAAGGGTTTTACCATCCAAAATGGACGGTTTTACCAGAATTTTCGGTTTTTAGATGTCTTTCATGATTTAACCACCAAGCATTTGGGATTGATCCATCAGAAAGTGCGTTTTTTTGAAAGATCCAAACCACAAAATCAAGAGATTCAGCAAGAATATGGGTGAAAACAGTCCAAACCTAGGAGGGGGTTCCATCTTTAGTTCCAATTCATGTTACCTTGAACTCACCGATTTCAGAGATTTACCCAGATCGACTCAGCTGCCGGCGATGGAAAAGAAGCCAATAATCACCAGCTCGATGTTGATCTCGGACCATTTTCAGACTACAAAGAAAAATTGCCATCGTGGTTGGATAATGTTGGATATATATCCCATGAATTCCCATCTCAATATCCCCATGAAATTCCCATAATATTTAATCGTTTCTGAACAATCTGTATGACTGTCCCAGCAATTTCCAACACCTCCCATGCCCGCCTTATCAGTGCTGCATGTTCGTGCAAATGTCACAGGAAACTCTGAAAAATCACGGCAAAGTCACTTGACTTTGGATGTTGATGACATTTCTTTACTAGATTTCTACATATTTTGACCATAGATTTCACCTGAAACCTACCCACAACACTTTGGAAAACTCCATGGGTCGCTCTGGGCCCTCGGGCCACGCAAATCCACTTCTTCAGGCCACGCACCAGGCGGCCGAAGCGGCCCTGCAACATCTTAAACAACGGATCCTGCCAGGTGATTTTCAACGTTCCCAAGGGGAAAACATGGGAAAACATATATTTAGAAAGATCGGGTGCTAAAACTGGGAAAAACACTCAAGATGGAAATGCGAAAAATCCGATTCTAAAATAGTGCCAAAATATTGTTCGACCTCTTTTTTGGGTGGTACTACAGGAAACCATTGTTGTTCCATCAATTTCGTGGGGATTTTGTCATTTCTGGGGTGCCATTTACACCTAAGAAAAGAAATCGATAGAAATGGATCCAAAAACAGAAATGGCATCGATTTATGATGTTCTGGGATTTCTTCGGTTTCAGCATTGGGTGTGTCTGAAAATAGGCTTCCCTCTGATAAACATATGGGTCAACTCCTGAAGTTGTGGAGGATGAAATGCCCATGGTTAGTGAAATCCCATATCTCATTCATCCCCATATATCTATTGGTTAAATCGACAATATAGCCATGGTTTCAACCCTAAATTATACCCTATCCCATTCTACACCTATTTTTGATGGTTCAATCCCCTTTTTTGTTAAGCCAGCCATTCACCAGAGTGTGAACCAATCCATAGATCCTCAGCCCCCCCGCACCTCCGCGCAAACGTCGACAGAGGCTTTCAAGTTGGTGGCAATCTGACAGAAAAAGCAAGCTTTTAAGCTCGAGCCATGGGAAGTGGAATCCATGGAAAAACTTGGATCATCTTGAACTATGTACATTATAATTATCGAAGTATTGATAAATACATTGGGATTTTGGGATTATGGGATTATCCAAATCTGCAAATTATGGCTCTTTGGAAGTAGGTCAAGTTTGGGATTAGAATACAGATATAACCAGTGCAACATGTGATTCAATTGCATTATATCACATTACAAATGATCCTACGGGTGCAGGGCCCAGTTCTATGTGTTCTATGATCCCTCAAGTGGAATGAGTGGGTTCTTGGATGTTTTTGGATGGTTCCTAGTAGTAGCTGCCCATTTTCCCCAAGAAAAAACATATCTGATCTTCTGGCCCCATCCCATTGACCTTCAAACATCACCCATGTAGAATGGCTACATCATAAGCAAAATAACAAACATAAGAATAAGCATCATATACCGTAATAAACCTACATAATATATCTGTATAATTCTGTATGATATATATATATACTGTATATATATATCATCATATCTCATCAATCAATAGCCTGGAGAACAGTTCTTGTATTTCGGAGCCCCCTAACTCTTTGGTCTCGAGGGGGCCCAAGGCGGTTTCTCGGCAAGTTCCATGATGTATCGCTTCAATTCCTTGTTCTTGGCGATGAATCCTTGCTGTTCATCTACGTAAATCTGAATCCTCAGTACTGTTTTGATCTATTTCTCCTGCTTCAATGATCTACAATCCACCCATGTACCTGAATCATGCCAAACTCATTCGAAACATCAAACATGGCCTGATTTGGCTCTGAACATCTGCCACCCCCGAAAATTTCATGGTTTATCATGTTCATCACCATCTTCCCCATGTCTTAAATATGTGTTTTTAATGGAAAATCCCTATCCAATCCATTTTCCCCTATATAATGTGGGTAAAACAATGCCATTTGCACCATCCCCCAGTCACCATTTTTACAGCTATGCAAACAAACTTACCAGGACCCCATTACCATTCCCAGTGGTTTTTAGCCATGACGTCACGTAAGTTTTACCCCATCCCATCCCCCAGCCATCGGCGGCCGTCAGCGGCCTTGATAATCTGCTCGCTGATGGCCAAGCTTTGCAGCACGCAGATCGCCTCGGCGCGGCGACGTTTCCGCTTCACGCTCACCTCGCGGTCGGAGAAAGGTCGAAAGCGAGAAGCGATGACGAGGAGGCTTTAAAAGGACGTGGCAAACATGGGAAAAGTACGAAACAAAATGTGGGAAAATGTAGGGCTACTAATACTAATTTCTAGATGTCATAGGGATATAATAATTATAATAGGAATAATATGAATAATAATATCATTATGTAATGTCATTATCTCATAGGAATATATATTATTCATATCACTAATATGGGATAGAATAGCAACCGCCTCAGAGAATCTCATGGGGACATGGGGATCGACCAACCCCAAGAACTTGGACCACTGCCAGCACTGCCAGCACTGCCAGCACTGCCCCCGTTTCCCCGTGGTTTTTTTAAAAAAAGAACCGGTCAGACAAGGTGGCTAAATGACCGTGATATCTAGCTAAAGTATGCTAAAGTATCATAATTCACCTGAAATCACAGGAAAAGTTACCATCTGGTTATTTAACATAGCCATGGAAAATCCCTAATAAATGGAGGTTTTAATGGGAAAATCATCTATAAATGGGCCATTTTCCATGGCGAACTGTTAAATAACCAGAGGGTAATAAAGTTGGGCCATTGGGGGATTTCCCAAGGGATTCCCCACAATCCTAACCATCAAAAGTTCGATCCTTGGGCCCCCCACGCGCGGCTCGGCTTCCTTGGGCGTTACATGGCGATGATCTCTGAGACGTTGTCAGTTGCGCATCCAGTGAGTTAACATGGGTATGGTATGGAACACGTACCATTTGTAGATAATGTTCCTTTGGAAACCATGGTTTTCCATGTGAATTTGCCGCGGAGTACTTTGCATTGAGAGATACTTGTAGAACCAATGGCCCCAGAAGTCATGATCAATGATCACCAACTCCGAGATAGTGGTGATGCGTTCACCAGGGATCCTATCCACAGGGGATCATCAAAATCGTCCCAACCTTTGGACTTTTTTTTGAAAACCTTTGGACTTTTTTTTGAAGGGGAAGAGAAGGATGACTGGAAGGGTTTGGGACTTTCCCAGTGAACTACTGGTGGTAGGCTTATTTACCTTCAGAATAATATGTTTCACCCACGCCCCGGGTTCCGGAGAGACTTTCAGTACCAAAATTTGATTTCGAAAGTCCAGAAGCGTCTGATCCAAGAATCATCAAACCTCCAACCCACCCAATCGGAAAAAGAATCGTGATATAATATTGGAAATCGTTAACTCTAAGTGGATAATCATAGTTATAGGGAACCCCATGTCCCAACTTTTGGAGGTTATACTGTAATGCCATGGCTATCTCTATAAATTTCCACCCCAACTGCGACCAGTCACGCGAGCCAGCGCAGTTCTGAGCCTTCCAGGGGCCAAAAGGGGATGGGGATGGATGGGTTTAGAGCCTAGGGTGTTTCTTTCGTATGGGGATATTATATATATATATTGTAATTGATATAGTAATACTATGTATATATATAATAATTATACTGGAGTATACTGATATTGAATCACTAACATTCACTAACAATATGGGATAACATACAACCAACATCAACCAACAATGAATGGGCCATCAAACCAACGATTAATGGGCCATCCAATATGTTTTGGTTTGTTGCTTGGTAGTTTTGTGAGATAGAAACCACATGCTACTCGTTTTTCTTCGCAGAATAAAAGGCCAAGCATTCATGTTGTAAAATGCGTTTATTGAGTCAACCAGCACAAACATGTTGGCTGCTTCTCTGCCTTGCGATGGACACAGAATTGAAGGGAACAACGGAGGTTTCCTGGATTTTTTCCACTGGATGCCATGAATGGACCCACAAATCGTCTGTACTTGAAATCACGACCTCGCAGGCACCGCAACTTGCCAAAGTCGAATGCATTAAGAAACTCATGGCCGTAGACATCATCTTAAAGTTCTGTGAGCTGATTTTGCACTGCAGAGCTGTCACCACCATAATCCGGGTGGCCCCATGTAACCACAGATCCATCTGCTAGGATCGCAGCAAATGCGCCAGTCGTACCCTGGACCTCCTGCACATTCCTGAGCTGGTCTTGCACTGCAGAGCTGTCACCACCATAATTCGGGTGGCCCCATGTAACCACAGATCCATCTGCTAGGATCGCAGCAAATGCGCCAGACGTACCCTGGACCTGCTGCACATTCCTGAGCTGGTCTTGCACTGCAGAGCTGTCATCACCATTTTCCGGGTGGCCCCGTGTAACCACAGATCCATCTGCTAGGATCGCAGCAAATGCGCCAGTCGTGCCCTGGACCTGCTGCACATTCCTGAGCTGATTTTGCACTGCAGAGCTGTCACCACCATAATCCGGGTGGCCCCATGTAACCACAGATCCATCTGCTAGGATCGCAGCAAATGCGCCAGTCGTACCCTGGACCTCCTGCACATTCCTGAGCTGGTCTTGCACTGCAGAGCTGTCACCACCATAATTCGGGTGGCCCCATGTAACCACAGATCCATCTGCTAGGATCGCAGCAAATGCGCCAGACGTACCCTGGACCTGCTGCACATTCCTGAGCTGGTCTTGCACTGCAGAGCTGTCACCACCATAACCCGGGTGGCCCCATGTGATTATCTTTCTGCCACCACAGCACCACAGCGCAAAGGCACCACGCAGACTCAGACTAGGCATTGTTGCTGCCACGTTTGCTTGTAGTGCAACTGCAGTGAGGCAGTCCTTGTCTTTTAGTTGTGCATCCACCAGCGATTGACAAGGGTCGCCCAAAATACGCCCGTCCGCGGTGACAAGCATGAGGAATCTTTGGTTAAACGACTTCTGGACCAAAATCTTCAAGTCCCCTACTTTGGGCGGAGCTGAAATGCTCTCACTGCGACCGCTTGCCGAAACGACAGTCACTTGAAACATCGATAGAAAGCACGGAAGTCGCTCTGACAATCTTGAGCCAAAATGGCTGGTCAATCCGTGCATCCATATGTCCGTCCGTCTGACCGTCGGACAGATACCTTCCTCCTGGGTTCGATCGGGGGTGATAGTGTGGGATCTTATCCTTATAAATCTAAACATGACAGATCATGACAGCATCACATGACGTCAGCATAGTCCATTGTGGTCCCAGATGGTACCAGATTTTGAAGATTTTGAACCACCCACCACGTCACCTCCCCAGCCCGTCCTTAAAACCTCTTCCTGAATTTCCTGCGCCACTTTGGTGGCACGCTGCAGAATGGCAATGGCATCCCCCACAGAATTTGCCTGCAGGGCGGGTCGGACATCACAGCAGGCAGAGCCTAAGAACCTGACCGAAAAGTTGTGGCAGAAGCAACGAAACGTTGCTGATTTACCCACCAAAAGAATCAATTGCAAACCAGCAGCTTCGGCATCATCGGATCATTGAGTTGGTTTAAGGGATTTGTTTTCATGGACAGCTCATGACAGCTCTATATTTCATGGACCAACCATCCCACAGCAACAAAAAATCAAGACAAAAGCTTGGTACGTCACGTGAGAATGCCAAGGGGCCCGGTGTGAACCAAACGACCATCCCCAATCCTTCCACAAAGGAGATGTGGTAAAAAAACACAACAACAATATCCCCAAATGGGAGGTTTATGATGTTTGTGGCAGCCACAATTGTTCACCGCATAGCACTTTGGCTGTTCATCGCATTTTGGGGGAACTTGCCGAGACGGCATCGGATCGCCAACTTTAGCTCCCTTAGCTCCCTTGGGTCCCTTGGGTCCCTTGGGTTGTTCAACATCCCTGGCTCCTTTGCTCCCCCAAAGAATGGATCTTTGTGACGGTGAAGTTATACCATAGAGCTGAAAAATGCGACCCCCAGTGGAACTGGCGCAAAAGCGAAAAAACATGTGGTGAAAGTGTGATGGCCAACTGCCGGAGCTTCGTGCCCTTCGTGCCAGGGTGAAATCGACCATAAAATGTGGTGTGTACTATCTGTACTATCTAGCTGAACTGCTGAATGTTTTCAGATTCCCAGCGGCCAAACTTATTGGGGTGTCAAATCTCAGAGCTTCATAAGCATCATGAGTTGCGGAAGAGTGCACTCGTGTTGATCCTGCAAAAACCCTGTATCTTACTCATGAATACCAGGTGTTGTGTGGAGTCCTATTTGTTTGCTTGCTTTCCCTGTGGCTTGTCAACAGGTGATATAAAGTGCTAGATGATTTATCTTGGGGTCACTTGGATTTGCTTAAGGAACCTGCCCCCCCAAAAAAAAAAACGCTTCCCTATAGGTTCCCTATAGATTCCTTAAGTAGTGGATTTCCCATTGGGAAAATAGAAAATCATCTTCAGCAAATCAAGGCTCAAGAATTGGTTTTGAGCCAGGGTCAAGTATCGATTGCATTCTCCAGCTTGGACCCAAGGTACCCTACCGACGGGTCACATGAAACATCTTGGACGTGTGACAATTTTCATCCTTTACAAACACTCAAAACTAAACTTACCCTTTTTTTATTTTTGGATAATCTCAACCAATCCCAAACCCTATTGAACTTACCCTGAAATGTGGGAAATGTTTTGCTTTGCTTCGGGGTGCCCCCCTTAATTAGCAAGTGCTTAACAAAAAATAACCCGTATATGGCTGGGTCCGGCACATTCAAGTACATCAAGTGGGGCCCAAAGTAGGTCAGTTGGATAGGTCGTTCATAGCTAACTGGGATTTATAATCGGTATAAAATAAAATGTGTATTTTATGCCACTATTTTATTTTCGGAGAAAATCATCATCAACCACAAATACTGGGGGGGACCCATAACGATCCATGGCTGCCCTTTTCCCAGCGTGCAGACCTGTAGTTTCCGCTCCACTGGACCTTTCAGTCGCCCAGCCCACGCCGCAGTGGGCGCCAAGGCTGGCTGCCTCTCAAGGTTCGTCCCCATGACACCCGGCACTGATGGGTCAAAGCCCTGGGACCCGGATGGTACCCTAAGTCATAGCTGGTGAATGGACGTTTATTCCCCCAAATATGGTAAGTTTTGACGGTAATCATTTTGACCAAACCCCGCTTAGGAAATGGTTTATAAGCCATAGATATTCCACATGTAACTCTATATTTATATATATATGGGTATAGTATCGTTAAGAGCTTTTTGCAGTGTTTGAGAACTTATATAAATCATAGAAGTTGCGCACGTTTCATAGGAGTTGCGCACGTTCCATAGCAGTTGTGCACGTTCCATAGAAGTTGTGCACGTTTCATAGAAGTTGTGCACGTTTCACAAGCCCCCTAATAACGTTCGTGTTCAACTACTGCGGAATGGACTCAAAACCGAAGCTCTTAATCATACTAAAACGATACATATATATATATATATACAACTGGGGTACAATATGGCTCTCTCCTAGTTACTAACTGGGATGCACACCAAGAATTCAATGCTATCGAATTATTGAATCATATAAAAGTATCTAAAAGTCTGAAAAAAATACGGGCCTATCGTATCTATATTTATAAATAATAGACATGATGTCAATGGATGAAATGAGGGCCTTTGGTCATTTATGATCCAATCAAAGCGGCGTTTCATCAACATTGACCAAACAAAAATGTATGGTGTTTACCCTATGCCGATAGGGAGCGGTGTTTCGGGACAACCACTCCAATGGAATGTCACCCCACTTGGTTGGCCAAACAAGGGATATGTCAGGCATTAACATATATATGGATATGGGTCAAAACCTTGGTACCCTAGTGAACCCCAAATAACTGGTAAATGGATGTTCATCCCCCCAAATATAGCAAGATTGGTTTTGATACATCCCCATATTAAAATAAGAGCTACCTAAAATTATGTAAGGTCTCAAGGAAATTTTCCTGTGAAGTATGGTTTCTTGCACAGGGTCTCATTTTAAATGGGCCACTGATGGACTCTTCCACGCCAAACCTGGCACCCACGCCCGGCTCATCATGTTCCACGCTTAAACTTGCTACTTGATGGGATCCTCATTTTCAAACACACCAATATTGAATGTGTCCATAGTGCACATGCGAATTTCAGCACACTGATATCATGTTCGAGCGAGAAAGTGAAATTTCCCGGATGGACAACAATGTGCATTGTTTAGATGAATAAGCCTGATGGTGGATCATTAATCAAATGCATGTAATACTTAACTTATATAGATCAAGTGTCCATATGTTTCCGCTATTTTATGTGTCCACCCTTCCCAAAACCATCCTACCCCTGCCTGTTGGATGGAAGCAACTCTGTGCCTGGGCCATCATAGGAACCAGCCATTTGGGGGTCGAGTCATTTTACATCATTGGGGGTGTACTCAGTACTCAATAGTAAAGCTGTATTGGGGATGGTTTATCATTGGTTTACCTTAGCTAAATTCGAAAGGTTGTCAATGGAAATTAGGAATTTAGTGAACGAGAGCAGGCGTACGAGGGGGCAACTAGGGTATAGAACACGAGCGGAGAATTGGCGCAAACATGTGATCACAATGAACATGAATGAACATGTGTAAGCGCGGTCCATGCGAACCACGTTCGTTTCCATGCGAACGTCACTTTTAACATGTTTAAGCAGACGGACCTTTTACCGGCCCACAAATTGGGGTGGAGTGGGGTGGGGTGGGGTGTGATAGCATTCGTCACTACTGCAAGACATGATGTGATGCTACGCTACGCATTCGTCACTACTGCAAGACATGATGGGAGGCTACGCTACGCATGGGGTGGGGTGGGGTGTGATAGCATTCGTCGAATGATGTGATGCTACGCTACGCATTCGTCACTAAAGCAAGACATGATGTGATGCTACGCTACGCATTCGTCACTAAAGCAAGACATGATGTGATGCTACGCTACGCATTCGTCACTACTGCAAGACATGATGTGATGCTACGCTACGCATTCGTCACTAAAGCAAGACATGATGTGATGCTACGCTACGCATTCGTCACTACTGCAAGACATGATGGGAGGCTACGCTACGCATTCGTCACTACTGCAAGACATGATGTGATGCTACGCTACGCATTCGTCTCTACTCATGATGTGATGCTACGCTACGCATTCGTCACTACTGCAAGACATGATGTGATGCTACGCTACGCATTCGTCACTACTGCAAGACATGATGTGATGCTACGCTACGCATTCGTCACTACTGCAAGACATGATGTGATGCTACGCTACGCATTCGTCTCTACTCAACTGCAAGACATGATGTGATGCTACGCTACGCATTCGTCACTACTGCAAGACATGATGGGAGGCTACGCTACGCATTCGTCACTACTGCAAGACATGATGTGATGCTACCCTACGCATTCGTCTCTACTGCAAGACATGATGTGATGCTACGCTACGCATTCGTCACTACTGCAAGACATGATGGGAGGCTACGCTACGCATTCGTCACTACTGCAAGACATGATGTGATGCTACGCTACGCATGGGGTGGGGTGGGGTGGGGTGTGATAGCATTCGACTTGCTGACCGCCACTGGCGAAGCTGTAAGATCTCTCATGCGGTCTAGAGAAAAGACCACTTTGTTCGTTCGCCGGGTTTTGAAGCACAAAACCCTGTAAGGGTTGCAAACCACACTAAAACGGATGTTTTTTTTCATGGTTGTTTCCCACATGAAATCGAGCTGGCGCCACAGCGAAACAAGAATTTTTAAGCAATCATGGGCCGGTGCCAGGTCCGCCGGGATGTTTAACATGTTGGAACTGGCACTAGTGGGGGAGAGAAGCATGGGCAATGTTGCAGGCATGGTCTTCTGCACAAAGTTTGGATGGATATTGAGCAATGAAAAAAAGGAAAACACTGTTTGGGATGCGACTTTGGTAATTAATGATAATTCGTCACTGACGTTGACAGTGCCACAACTTTTAAGGGGAACACTTCTTGCAGTGCGTGTGTGTGCGTGCTCATGTGTCTTCATAAGAAATTATAGGCCGTGCTCCCTATCAGCAAATAAAAACAATTACATCTTGAAATTGCCGCGAATTATTGCTTGTGTGACGATGGCGATGGCGATGACGGTGACGATGATGATGATGATGACGATGCACAGAGTCCAGAGGGTCCCCCGTAAGCAGATGCAACATATGCAACCCCCCAATCGATCAATGATCATGAATATTCATGAATGTGGTTTGGAATCATTAATCAGACTATTTTCATCTGACTACGAATCTGGGGTCTATGTGTTCCAGCATGAGCCCGAACAACATTTAGTCCGAAGTATGTAAGCTCAAAGCATTGACCCTGCCAGCCACATAACACATATCGCGACTGATTGCAGGAAATGGTACACACATACAGAGACGCTCACCTCCATATTCGCCCCCATGTTCACTCCCATGCGCGTCGGGCACGTTTAGAAATAGCGGATCTTTTTGATCCACTATCATCAAGGCTTTAGTGAAGGTTTATTCCTCGAAAATAGTGGATCTTAGTGGGTCAAAAAGATGGTGAACGTGTATTCATCACATGGGTGCGAAGGGGGAAGGGGGGTTTTGTGGAATCACATGGGTTGGCCCAGAGTCGCTCCGATCTGCAGAGATGGACAACTGAACTTCTCTATAATCCATAGGTGCCATAGGTAGTAGTGAGGCAGTTCTATTCAGATTTCGCAATATTTCATAACATGTTCTTTTAAATCAGGAACCGCTTCCGTACCTAGACTGAAGCTGCGCAGTGACATTCAGTCCTAAGCGTACAGCAGACTTGCATTCCCTGACTTACCTTAGAGTGCATTCCATTCCATCAGAACTACAGCTGTTTACGTTACATGCTATATGTGCGTATCAGGAGAAGTCCACCTTATGGCAAGAACCCACTGGGTTAACATTGCCCGCGGATACATGAGGAGCCCGTTCCATTCTTCGTGTTTGGGTCAAAGTTGGTGTACAGTACAGAGTATAGTTCCGTCCCTCTTCAAAAAAAAACTAAACGAAACCTTGGTTACATAAGTATTGAATCTGATCCTATTGGGGTTCCAAAAATTGCCGATAGATTTGACCAATTTTGGGGTGGGATGATTTCAAAAATCCAATTCTGATCCCACAATCCCAACTTTTGATGGTCAAATTCCCAACTTAGTTGGATACCTCGGGATGGCCTCGCTATCAACTGGAGGCATCCATGGGACCATACCGTGCCCGAACTAAACTTCACATAGCTATGGAAAATGGCGCCCATTTATAGATGATTTACGGATCAAACATGTTCAAACATGGTGATTTTCCAAGCAGGATGGTGCCCCCCGAGTTATAAGCTGGTTTATAACTCCATCTAAATATAATTACAACTTATAATTAATTTGGTTTATAAGCCGAGCCGTTCCGCGCTGTCGATGAACAATCCTTTTTAAAATGGTCTGAAACAGCTCTGAACCATTTGGAACTGTTTCTAACCAGCTAGAATTGATGCTTGGCAGAAACCGCTTGAAGCCGTATATAAACAACGCTTCTATTTATATGCAACGCTTTATTCTTTGGTTTGTTTACTGTATATTTTTGAAACAGGGTATGTTTAGCATATATGAAAAACAATACAATGCAATATAATACAATATCATCCTTTAACAAAGTATAACATGATCAAATAACATATGATAATGTGATATGATGCAATGTAATGTAACGTAATGTAATGTAATGTAATGAACATATAATACAATATAATTTGTGTGTCTTCTTCAAATCTACCTAGCTTATGTGAAATACACAATCACCTAGGACCTAGCACATACAACGTACAACAGATCATGCAATATTGTACAACGAAGGTAAAGTGCATATTTTATAAATAACCCTACAAAAATTATAAATAGTCCCAAGGCCGATTCTTGTCCTCACAGTTTTTTAGAGGCCGATCCACCTCCCAAATTATAAGTATCATAATATACCTCCCAATATATATAATATACCATAATATACCCTCTGGATATTTAACATAGCCATGGAAAATGGCCCATTTATAGATGGTTCACCTATTAAAAATGGATGATTTTCCATAGCTATGCGAAATGACCGGATGGTGAAAAACCACCATTTTCCACCAGGTGGCAACTGACGGCTCCAGGCATGCCATGCAGCGCGATGGCCGCCAGAGCCAGAAACGTCATGCCAAGTGTCGCTAGTGCCTCGCGTCATGCTCAGGTCATCATATGCGGACGTTAACCAGTGGATTACAGTGGATTACAATGGGATAATAGTCTGGTTTAATGGGACCTAACGGGATTCAATAGGATTTAATGCAAATTAATCCCTTCCTAAAATTCAACACACCCCAGAAGACATGCTTTAGTACGGGATGTACAGATATTGAATACAATGGGGGTGTTTAGTCCTAGGGGGTATGGGGTTAGTGCTCTGCAGGTCGCCGCACTTAGTTTCACGTACCACATATATGAATCGAAATAATCCCCTAATTATCAAATTTCAATGGGGAGTGAATCAACATCAACCACCCAAAAATAGTGAATTAAGCTGCAAAATTCGGTGCTAATCCTATTATAGACGGATAAACCCCCCTTCAAGAATACACCCACCTGTCTTTTTCGGGAAGCCCGTGATAGCCCATGTATGGCCAGCAAAGAACTCGGATACACAGGTCACGCACGACCAAGTTGGTAAACTGAGTTGGTCAACATCTGCGCAAAACCCAAAACCTCATAGCAATTGGTTTTTGCACTGTTGATTTTGCACTGAAACTGTTTCATTAAAGCAAACTGATCATAGCAATTGGTTTTTGCACTGTTTAACAGCACGATTTTGCACTGACGGAAACGTATCAGTTGCACATGTCTTTTGCGAAGTTTTTGCGGGTCAAGATGTGGCAAACCATGTTGTGCTTGAGACATGTTTACACGCGCGGGGTCCCCAGTGGTGGGTACCTAAATGTGAGTTCTACATGCACAGTCTGCATTGTTAATACTTGTAATTATAGCAAAAAAAAAAGTACAGTATGGTCTTTTTACATATCTATGCATGAATGTATGGGTGTATGCATGCGTGCGTGCGTGCATGCATTCTTGCATGCATGCGTGAATGAACGAACGAACGAACGAACGAACGAACGAACGCACGCACGCACGCATGAATGAATGAATGAATGAATGAATGAAATTTAGGAATGTAGGAATGCAGGTATGTAGATATATATATATATGTGATGTATGTAATTTATGCAATGTATGTAATGTATGTAATGTATGTAATGTATGTAATGTATGTAATGTATGTAATGTGTAAATATATAATTATGTAATGTATGTAATGTATGTAATGTATGTAATGTATGTAATGTATGTAATGTATGTAATGTATGTAATGTATGTAATGTATGTAATGTATGTAATTTATGTAATGTATGTAATGTATGTAGTGTCTATAATATATGTAATGTATGTAATATATGTAATGTTATGTTATGTTATGTAATTAATGTAGTGTAATGTAGTGTAATGCACTGTACGTACTGTAGTGTATTGTTGTGCAATGTATTGTACTGTAACGTAATTTTAGGTAGGTATGTGTGTGTATGTGTGTATTATGTAATGTCATGTCATGTAATGCTATGTAATGTCATGTAATGTCATGCTGTCATGTGATGTCATGCAATGTGTGTACATGTATATATATATATATGTATATATGTATATATATATACAATATATACATATATATGATATATGTATAGATAGTGCTAGATTGTGCTGGTATGCGCGTCCTTGAAGTTTTCTATTTACAGTATGGATGGTGGATGGTGTTTTTTCTGTTCATCCTCTGTACCATCCTAAGTTGGTTACTGTGTTCGCAAGGGTCCCTTAGATATGAAATCATCTATAAAGTGTAATCCCATACCCTGGAAAGAAATCCCCCAGGATGGGCCTGCAAAGTGTTTCTGTATCCAATATCCAACATATACAAATACTGAATGCCAGGTAATACCAGTAAGCTCATTCCCCGTTCATATTAAATACCTGCGTATCGTCTGGTCCCAAATACGTATAAATCCATATAAATCCCTACATCCACCATGGTTCCCGGGGTGTGTTTTTCCATCATCAAACTGGTGCCCGGGTCCATGTGAAAAAGCCCAGTCTGGTAGTTTCTAGTTAACCAGAACTGATAGTAACCCAGTTTCGAGATAGAATGTGCTAACAAAACCCTAGGCTACTTATATGATGTCCATTGATTTCCCACATGGGTATGGATCAATACCTATTAATACCATTTTTAGGGGGATGAACATCCATCAATCCCAGAAATTTTGGGGTTCACTAGGAACCAGGGTTTTGACCCATCCCCACCATCTTTTTCAAAAGATGCCGATGTTCCCACCAAGCCACCAGCCGGCATCGAAAAGAATTCGATGACGGCTCCACTGACTCCACTGGCTCCTTTTTGGCCGAGTTTTTGGTCAGTAATGATCATAAGAAAAATATTGGTTAAATAAGAATAGTTGCTACAATATAAGAATAGTTAGTACATATTATTATACTAATATTAAATTAAATATGTCTTATATAACTAGTATCATACTATCATATTGGTCAGTTGAATAAGAACAGTCACTACAATATAAGAATAGTGCTAGGCCAAAACCAAGAATGCTTGTAGTATATCTATAATAGTCATAAGTTATAATGATGGTTGTAGTAACACCAAACATATATAATGGGATGTTATATATATATATCATATAACTATAGTGTGACCATAAATAGCAATAGTTATTGATTATAGTTGTTTTATTGGTATATTGTTTTGTGTGAAACATGTTTTGACAATAGGTGTCTGGCGATATGTTTGAACACAATATGTTTAGTCTTCAAAACAAAACAATAATACATAACGACCGGAGAACTGATATCTATGTAGTCTAATTATAGTGCAGTGTTTTTAACACTTACATAAATTTTATATATACCATAGTGTAACATTGTTTTTGTTCTTTTGATAAATTTGCAAAACAACAAATTTTGCAAACAACGTTTGTTGTTGGAGTCTTTTAGTCAGAATATACCAACACACACAGTCTGTTTGAAAAAATGAGTCTCTGAGTTCCTAGAATTTCAGCCTCTGGTAAGTTGAAATAGCTACGGAAAGTCACCACGGTTTTCCATGTTTCTAAACCAGTAAACCATCAATGGACCATGTTCCGCCCAGCCTGCAGGGGCTCTTCATGCAAAGTGAGCTCCTCGTAGGCGCGAAGAAAAGTTCTTTTGAAATGTGGGGAATCAAAGAAATATATACTGGATTTTATGGCATGGAATGGAAGTTTTTCATATCCAGAAAATTGTTCAGAAATACAGTCAATATCATGGAATGGAATTTGATGGAATTTGAATAGAAGATTATCATACTGTAATTATTTGGAATCGGAAGATCAAATATCAGATGGAGCCGATGCCATGACATTTGGTCATCCCCTGGATTCGTGTTGACTTCCACGTGCAGGCTGTTTGCAAAAGAAGGTCACGAAATGAGCTGTTTTTAATGGCTGCTGTTTGTTGATTGGTTATCATATTCCCAAGAGTTCTTTTTAGCGTCACTTCTCCAAAGTTACACGGTCATTTCACCTGCACAGCAATCCCCAGAAAGATAGAAGAGTGTTTCCGGGATGGTATAGATCCGGATAGATTCATGTATATATATATTCATTCATATTAATACACTAACCTGAAATAAGTATAAGATAGTTTGTTCGGTCCTTTTTTTAAGATCGTTCCCCAAAAAAATGTTTCCCCCAGATCTTCCAGCTGCCGGGTCTCTTGACAATCGAGAACTCTATAGCTACCCGCGGGCATGTCCTTGGTGGGGAGAAGCATCAGAAATCCGAAAAAACAAAAAGGGGATGCACAACTTTCCTTAGGAAATTGGGATGTTTATCACCATTTGATAGTTAGAAATTGCTGATATATGCTGATAGATGGTGAATTTTAAGATGAATTGGATAATAAGGAGACATATCATGTATATATATAGATATAGATATATATATATAATTATATATAATATCATATATCACCAATTTGATGACATTCAAATAAACCATCATTTTGTCAGCCATCAGCAGGCTCCGCCAAGTCTCAGCATCCCGTGTTAGGATGCAGCCCCGTCTAACGCAAGATCAGGTATGAAAAAACTTCAGCGGCGCGGAAAAAATGCACTGATGAGCTGGGGGTGAAAAGCTGAAACCAACAGCCACTGCCGGATTTCCCACTTTTTCAGGACTGGGGAAATCCCACCGTGACGGAAAAAACCCACCAGCCATGGAGGTTTACAGCGACAATCATCATCGAACTAGCCATGGTCGATTTTCGGTTGCCATCGCCAGAGTTTTTGAGGGTGTGGTCATCTACCCTCTGGTTATGACTAACAGTTTGCTATTGAAAATGGCCATTTCTATCCATTTATAGTAGATTTACCCATTGAAAATGGTGTTTTTCCATAGCTATGTTAGTTTACCAGAGGGTATCCCGTGCTATGGAAATCCACAAAAATCAGCCATGGTGCCATCCCTTGTTCGGTGCTATGACGATCAAAGCCTTGGAAATAAAAGTGCTGTGAAACCACAGCATTTTTGATGCCGAAAAACGATGGTAAACTGCTGGATGTTCATCCCTCAAAATATGATTCCATATATTCCATTATATTAAAATACTAGTAATATACGAGTGGCCTATACCTTTTGAAGCCATCCCGAAAAAAAAAAACTGAGGTCGACCAGTCGCTAGAACTGATCTTCAAATGGAAACCATTTTTGATATGGTGCTGGGTCAAAATTCCAGTAACATCAACATAGCAGGGATTTATGGATAGATTGGATAGTAATCCCCCCAATCATGGTCCAGGTTTTGAACCATACCCATAACTACCAGAAAATCATACCTCCAACCCCCATTCGCATCAACTTT
Source organism: Cladocopium goreaui (assembly GCA_947184155.2). Lineage (NCBI taxonomy): Eukaryota > Dinophyceae > Suessiales > Symbiodiniaceae > Cladocopium > Cladocopium goreaui. The sequence goes on from CAMXCT020000450.1 coordinate 38,418, forward strand.
TTCTCCACCAGATGCTGGCTGTCTTAAGCGCCTAGAAGGCGAGGTCTGTCCAATTGAACATGATTGGAGTAAAGCCTGGCTGCCATAAACCGTTTGGGGATGATAGATACCATCAGTTTATATCGAAAATTGTCATAGGGATGGTCTATTTATTGGGTTTACCATGGGTTTACCACATTAATTGTCCTTTGATGGAGCTTGACTAAGCATTCATTTCTGGATGGGATGGGAATACTCAGAAACGCGGTGAGGTTTTGCCAAAATTGAGCGGGAAATAGTGTTTTAAACAAGCTGTTCTATACTGATTTGTTCTATGTATATATATATATTGTGAATTATTGTGACATATTGTATATACCATAATATATAACATATTATTGATTTTCCTCTTGGATCCAGCAAGAAGGATTGCAATCCGGTCGCGGACTTCAATCATTTTAGAGTAAAAGTAATCTGGTAAACCCGATTTCATAAACCATCCCCAATTTCACCCTAAATGGGTGGTACAAACCATCCCCAAATGGTACGTCTATTCTAGGGTTGCCCGCATTACTGGAATATACCCAAATCAGGACCACTGGATTTTTCCGAATAAGATCGACGCCCGTCCACTTTGTTTGGTGTAGAATGCTTCCAAATCGCCTAAAATGTGCATGGTTTGACATCAAAAATCCACGAAAGGGTAGTTCCCACCTCCTTCGCCCTCAGTTTATTTGTAATGTGGTTAAAACAATAATAAACTACCTATTTGGGAATGGTTTATACATGTTTATACCACTTATTTATTGTGATTTGGGTGATGGTTTATTGTTCAAACCACATTACCAACTATTTTGGGTGCATAGTTCTTGTCCTATGCTGTCTGTTAAAGATTCCCATGGTCTCCCATGATTTCCCACGCGTGCTTTCCTCATTTTTTCGTGGCAATGGTGGTCCCATCCCTCATCCCTAAACAAAGCCATGTGCTTCGCTGTTTCTCGAAATTGACGAACCCAAACCAAGGGGAATTCGAATCCTACAACTGACGAATTTCCGGGAATTTCATGTGGTTGGTTCTGGGGGTAGCCGAAAATGGTGCGCGAGTGCCTTAGATGCGTACCGCTGCAGCATTGGCGCCCCCCGGGCGACGGCCCAGGAGACGGCCCTGGGGGCATGGGTTGGAACCCTTGAAAGGCTCAAAAGATTGGGGGTCAACACCCAAAAATTGGGAATTGTTTAGCTGCTTATGTAGCGCCCATCAAGGATTTAAGATGGCAGTATGATTTACGAAATTTCACCTGATTGAACATGATTTAACAGTTGCATGACTTAAATTCACCCATCAAAGAAGAGGACTTAACTATACTTAACTCATCTTAACTCCCTAATTTTGGTGATTGACTCCAAATTTTGATGGGTATATATATATATATTATATATATGGGTCTATATTTTTCGTGGTTGAATCAGGCCTGGGCGCCCGACCAGTTCGCCCGTGCGGCCAGAGTCCTTGGCGATCACCGCCAAGTTGTTCAAACAATGCCTTGGCTGGAAAAGGCTGGCAAGGTTTCTCTCTTCCGCCCATGTCGATTATGTAGGGTAAAAAAATGGAGGTGAATTGAAGTGAAACTGCAGAAAGTTGCAGAAAAAATTGACCATGGCGCTTTGAAAGAAAGTAGAGACGTAAAGAAAATGATTATGTAGAGAAGTGAAGAATGTAGAGACATGAAGAAAATAGCGAAGTGATGAAAGTAGAGAAGTGAAGACTGAGAGGCAGAAGTCAGCTTCAAAAGAGGACGGTGCTTTGACGAGATCATCGACAACGTCAGTGGGTCGACTCGGCGGTCATCCACCAGCGCAGCAAGGACATGTCAATAGAAAGAGATGTCAGGAGAAAAAAATGCCAGGAGAGTGAGATGATAAACATTCAGACCTTTCAAGAGAAAAAACATCAAGAGAAAGGGACCTCAATAAAGAGGTCAGGAGAATGAGATGTCAAGATTCAGAGCTATCAATGCAAGGGATGTCAAGATTGTCAAGGGAAAACCGGATCAAGAGAAAGTGGAGACATCAGAAAAGGATGTCAAGAGAAAGATATGTCAAGGAGAGAGAGGCGTCCAGACAACAGTTGCCCCGAGAAAGGGGTGTCAAGAGAAATGGATGTGAAGAGAAAGAGGTTCCAAGAGAAAGAGATGTCAACGGAAATGAGATGCCAAGAAAGTTGAAACAGACAATGGCTTTGGGATCCAGGTGGTGTTTACAAAATGTGTTCAATCGGAAAAATGGTTGGTAAACAGGGCCGCGAGTGGTGCGACTTTTTTCCCTCCACCGATCCATTTGACCAAACATAGAAGGCCTGCTGAGATGCCCCGTGGGGCTGAACCATTCAGAGTTTTCCAGATTTTTCCCAGGTAAAGTTGCATTGAAATATCCCTCGGTTGGCAAATAGTGAATAATCAATATAACCACATATTTTTTGGGTCAATCCACTTGTTTGCTGATGATGTGTCCATGCTTGATGGCTGTGTCTGCTGGGGATACCCTCCATGCGAAGCCACGGCTTCGTTTCCTAAGGGCTCCGGCAGTGTGGTGGGGTGATTCGGTCCCAGTGTCGATTCGGCGATCCTGGCGACCGTATGAGTTGAGGCCCGGGAAAGGAAAACATGGTATCGGGTTCTCTTTGGTACCAGTATTGTGGTAAACCATATATATATATTCTGATATATATAATATATTATATATTATATATTATATATTATATATTATATTATATATTATATAATATATATATATATATTGTATATTATATTATATATTATATATTATATATATTGTATATTATATTATATATTATATATTATATATTATATATTATATATTATATATTATATATTATATATTATATATTATATATTATATTATATATTATATATTATATATATATTGTATATTTTATATTATATTATATATTGTATATTATATTATATATTATATATTATATATTGTATATTATATATTATACATATTATACATATTATATATTATGTATTATATATTATATAGTATAAGTTATATATTGTATATTATATATTATATATTATATATTATATATTATATATTATATATTATATTATATATATATATTGTATATTTTATATTATATATTATATATTATATTATATATATATTGTATATTTTATATTATATATTGTATATTATGTATTATACATCATATATTATATATTATATGTTATATGTTATATGTTATATGTTATATATTATATATTATATATTACATAGTCTATATTACATATTATATATTTTGTATTATATATATTGTATATTATATATTCTATATTATATATTATATATATTACTGTATATATGTCCACTACCCTTTGGTAATTTGTTACACTTTGCCATGGAAACCTTGGCCCATTTACTTCGATGAATATTTGAACCGTTTTTAGAAAATGGCTTTTATGTGGGTACCCTCTGGTAATTTAACAGTTCGCAATGGAAAATCACCACTTTTTAATAGGTAAATCAACTATACATTTTCAATAGCTATGTTAGTTTACCAGAGGGTATATCCCAATTCCTTTATGGTCTGCATGAAGCTATATCATGATTATCATGCTATATCTCAAAAGAAGGGCCGCTCACTCAGCCAAACTCCAGGCATCTAAAAGTTTAAACTTTTTACCCAAAATAGCTGTGCAAGTCTCACCTCGCACGTGCCACATCTTTTAACACTGGAGGGCTAAGGGCTAAGGGCTAAAGGTATCACATTTTCGCCCCTTGAAAATCAAAACAATGGCGTGAGGTTTGTAATGGGGCTTATGGCCGGAGTTCTTGCAGTATGAAAATGCGATGTTTTCACCTTTGTTTGAAACTGTGTCTAAACTTGTCGTGGTTTGAGTTTGGCAAAGTATGTCAGAGCAATGGCATGCAATGGCCTTGAAATGCCATGTTGGGGATCAATCGAAATAAACAAATGTTTTAGCCGAACAGCATGTTCCGAAATCTGCAAAAAAAATATTGAACATGTTGGCTGGGACCAAGAAGGTTTCAGGACATCGTTTCGCGCGAACGCGTCTGGTTGTGTTGGCTCGGAACATAGGTTTTACTATCCCGTGGGCGAAGTTGAACCAGGTATGCTCAGAACAAACTTCCAGCACGGACTCCTAATCTTACCTGGGTTGCAAAAAAATATTTTGTTTACTCTGTATATCCCCAAATTAAACCTAATCCTCCACAATCACTCACGCCTTGGCCGAGCTGGTAGCCTGGCGTCCAAATCCAACAGCGATGCTCGGCACAACTTTCTTGCAATGCTCGGTCCAAATTCAACCAAGAACCAGGATGCCTTTTTTCCCCACTGCTGACGACATACCGGCTGATCTTCGCAAACTGCAACTGGTGGCAACGATACCTCGCTCATGTTCTTATCTACTTGCAAAATAGATGCGCATATTATGCCGCATGTCTTTTGTATGAGCTATCCTGCTACTTTTTGAAATGGAAGGTTGGATAGCTACTTTGATTCCCCACCTGCCAGGTGAGAGTTGTTAGATTTTATCAGAGCTGTTCGCCTCCTCCTTCTCCTCCTCGTCCTCCTCCTCCTCCGGCAAGCTCTTCGCCAAGCTTTTCGCCAACTCTTCGCCAAGCTCTTCGCCAAGCTCTTCGCCAACTCTTCGCCAAGCTCTTCGCCAATGTCTTCGGCAACTTCCGTGCGCAGTGGGCACTGCTGCACCTCAACTGCCGGCTTCCGATCTGAGTGGGGCACCACTGGACCTCAACCTGGGACCTTCCGAGCCCAGAGCTCAGTCGGTTCCGAGCCCAGTGGGCACCGGTGGACCTCAACCCGGGACCTTCAGAGGTCAGTGGGCACCACTGGACCTCGACCTGGGACCTTCCAGAGGTCAGTGGGCACTTGTGGACCTCAACGGCCAGATAGAATGCCAGAAGATATGCCAGATATAACGCCAGACAGAATGTCAGATAGAATGCCAGAAGATATGCCAGATAAAATGCCAGAAGATATGCCAGATAGAATGCCAAAAGATTTGCCAGATAGAATAGAATGCCAGAAGATATGCCAGATAGAATGCCAAAAGATATGCCAGATAGAATGCCAACAGATATGCCAGATAGAATGCCAGAAGGTATGCCAGATCGAATGCCAGAAGATATGTCAGATAGAATGCCAGAAGATTTGCCAGTAACAAAACGTATAAATGTCATGGTGGGGATCACTCGAAGTAAAGTAATTTGATTTTTGAGCGAAGTAGGTGCAATTACGGCAAAGATTCAGGCGAAGGAATTTGCGAGCAACACGCGCAAGAACCTCAGCATTTGCCGAGAACCAGTTTCTTGGGAAGTTTTCTGATGGATAATGCCTTCTATAACGTGCAATAATAAACACGGATCGGTTTCAAAGAACCATCAAAAAACATGCGCCCTCACGCTGCGATATTTGGAAATCTAATCATGCGGCCGGACAATTTCTACTCGTACAATAGTCCCAAAAAGTAAACTTCAAATGGCAGAAATGCAACCTGTTGAGAAGTGACTGTACAGACTCTATAAGGCTGTGACAGCCATTTAACTATTAATTATTGCAGTAGATGTATTTCTCGATGGTTGATGGCTGTAGAAATCACAGGACAAGCGCTGGCGTATTTTATTTATAAGGAAACTAGTTGCCGACCTCTCGGTGTACTGTAAGTTTTCCTGCTTAGGCCCTTGCCTAGCGAAGCCAGGCGCAGCTCCTGAGCAGCACCAAAAACCCCAAAAAAGTCACTCGAAAGCTTTTCTGATGATCTGATGAACATTCCAGCATCGCAGGTTTGCCAGCTCTCTTTTTTCCGTCGTCATCATCATCATCGTCATCATCGTCATCATCATCATCATCGTCGTCATCATCGTCGTCATCATCATCATCGTCATTATCATCATCGTCGTCGTCATCGTCGTCATCATCATCATCGTCGTCATCGTCATTCTCATCATCGTCGTCATCGTCATCATCAACACCATCATCACCATCATCGCCATCATCATCATCATCATCATCATCATCATCGCCGCCATCATCATCATCATCATCAGCATCATCATCATCATCATCCTTTCACCACTCCCTCTGTGGCTCCGCAGGTTGCGGGGCTGTCGGCGGTCTTCTGGGCCGCAGAGTCAGTTGAGAATAAGGGCGCAGGGCACATCCAGGCACCCGCCACCTCGGTGGTTGGATTCTTGGGGGCCAGTGGGGTGTTGGGGGTGCAGATTGTTGCAGGTTGAGTTACCGTTTATTATTGGTACAATCTACATTGTTGATTGCTGGGTTATTGTTGTGAAGGTGCAGATTGTTGCTGATTATTACTGCTACACCAGTTTATCTATTAGTTGTTTAATACCCTCTGGTAAACTCACATAGCTATGGAAAATCACAATTTTTAATGGGAAAACTCACTATAAATGGCTATTTTCAACAGCTATGTTAGTCATTACCAGAGGGTAATCTACGGGGGTGTTACTATCTACAACTTGTAGCTTGGGCCCATCGGCATCGATGCCTCGCCAGGAGATGGCTTGTGGCATCGGGGTGCATCTGTGCCTCGACAAGGTGCGCCACGTGTATTTTGTGTGATCCTCATTCAAAAAACTATACCATATATTCAAATATATATATATGTGTGAACTATATATATATCTGTTAACTATATATATATATATAACTATATATGTATACATAACAAATGAATTGATTATATAAATCTTTACAGTACACTCCAAATAGATGGAAAAGATAAGATGATCATCATCACATTTATTGGGTGTTTCTATCGCTTTGAAGAATACTATATGTATGCATACATACCTTGACATGTAGAGTTGTACACGTAGATGTATTATCCGATACAGGCATATTTTACGATATAGACATGTTACAATATGTTTGGACACACTTGTCCACATATATCATAGATGCCAGCGACTGGAAGATGATGTGGGAACAACATGCCAAGAGGCCATTCGATGCCGATTTGCTTCCGGTGCCTGATCTATAAGTGTCGAAGAAGCCTCAGTTCCATTTATTATCTATTGGATAATCTCATGTTTAGCTGCAAGTGCAGGATCATTTATGAACCATTGTGAAAATCACGCATATTTTGCTGTTATTACTAAAGTTTGTATGGTTTGTTTTCAAAGGAAAACTCAACATGCTTCTTGTGAGTCAAGTTATCGGGGATCCGAGACTGTGTACATATATGTGTATAAAATACACACAAATTCACAGAGGAAATGGAACAGATGATATAAGCACCCATTATATATATACATATAGAGACCGGAGCAAGTTGAGCAAGTTAGATAATGGGAACTAGTTCATGGGAAAAATGTCGAAAACCAACGACAAGTGGTCGGAGGAGGTCGGAGGTCTTCATAGTTTGTTATCAATCCTTAAACAATGGGATAGGGATGATGATGCCAGGTAACTCTCAGATGTTTTATAAATGACCCTCCAAAAGGTGTCCCTTGCGTTGTTTCGTGCAGGATCGTGTTGGAAACTGCGTTCCAACATGGAAAGGCCTTGCGGATATTTTTGGTACACAGTAATTATAGTTTTCTGGATCCAGAGCAGGGTGCACGTCGCGATATCCCAATGATAGGGCGTCGCTTCGGAATTGTGCGGCCCTGACCCCACCAAAAGATGAAGGCAGTCATCTTCAAATAGATCCTGGGATTTGTCCGCATCCCATGCCATCATCAGTAACACCCATTCCAAAACATCCAAGCATCTCAATCTGATCGCCATTCCTGTTCCATCATTCTCATCATGAGTACCCTTCATCCCCAAAATTGCTACCTGACAATTCCATGTGAGAGGGGGAACAGGCACGAATAATCAGTGATTTGAAACTGAACTTGGCTGACAAAAGTTATAGCACCCTGCACGGCTCATGGGTTGTTTCAGCCTCATCGCAAGCTGCCAAGCACTGATTGCTAACAAGATCTCAGCCATGTGTTTGTGGAATTCAAAAAGGATTTTGGGATGTTCATTTCACAAGATTTTTTATGAAAAAAGATCTTCCATGAGAACGCCTGGATTTCTAATTTTAGCATACGTATCAGCACCAAAGCCGACGCGCCGCTTCTTTGATGTGACCACCGACCACGCATGGTCTATCCCTCGATATTGCAGCGAAACCCCAAGAACACACAAAAGTCAAACTTCAGGAGCTAGGGTTAGCAAACGTTTGCTAACCCTAGCTAGGCTGAAATTTTGCTAAATTCATTGATTTTCAGAAAAACCCTACACCAGAAAACCCTGGCAGGCCTTGACACAGATCCTTAACAGTGGAATTTCAATGCCTGCCAGGGTTAGCAAACGTTTGCTAACCCTAGCTCACGCATTTATCATACATTCATGTTCTGGGGTTTGCGACTGGTGTCTCACATTTCTTTTCGCTCGTTCTGCTTGTTCGGCTTTTACAGAGAACGACAGTTTTCCTGCAAACCATGGCGCCCGCTGAAACAGTTTGAGCGAATTTGCTTATACTGTCCAGTTACTGCAAAGGGTTGCCTCACGGCTTAGTTCACCATCCCTATATCCAGCTTGATGGCCAAATACCTCAGGATTTCACCCAAAAAAACACTGGACCAACAGTCATGCCCATTTCTTTTGCTGGTTAAGAACCCTTATGTTCCGTAATGACATGAAAATGATGCTTGGTTCATTGACGGTTCGATCCTCATGTTCCATGTTTCAATTGTTTCAATCACGAAACATGATGTCCACTGATTGAATCACACAGAAATTGTTGAATTTTCATTGATGATCCCAGGGCTACCGCCCGAAGAGTGATCTAAAGTACCCTGGATGTAAGCAACATGTCCTGAAACCACGTTAGTGCTATTTGGGTGATGGTTTTCCACATGACCTGTCCACTTCTCATTGAGTTGGCCAAAGGCACCTTGCGCGGATACCACAAGCCAGCTGCATGCAGCTTCATGCCGGTGAGCGGTTTGAGATGTGTTCGAACAAACCATGGGGTAGTAGGTGAGGAATCATATCCTGATTTATTTTGATGCATGTGGAACTTCACCTTACACGCATTTGAATCCTACATGTCGACAATGCCAGATCCAGTGCTTCGGGGAGATGTGTAGAACAGGGGAAGGCCCACAGGGGCTTGAAGAACAAACAGCTGGAAATGTCAAATGGCTGGTGCGATTGGGTCATGAATTGCATGTGCAACCATGTTTCTAAGAAAAGATAGATTTGGACCCCGTCACGATTTCTCTAGCTATATATAGCTGCTGCTGCAGTCAACCAGCTGTTCTTTTCACTCTCACCACTTGAGATGGGGGCGGGGCGCACCACAGAGATATGGCAGTCTGTTTTCTTTGAAATATAGTATGTTATACAATAGACTGTTTGATTCACATGATAGTACAAATATAAGATCACAAATTGGTTGGAAACAAGCGAAATATAGTATTTACCATTGTGGGTTTTCTGTTTTTATTAGAATGGATTTGGCTTTGCTTGTTCTCTGTGCAGAAGACTGGCCCTTGTGAACAAGGTTCAGCAGTGTCAAAAAAGCGAGCGAGTCAGCCAGAGCAGGCCACTCCGAGGGGGAGTCAGACTATCACCGCAGATGCCAAACACTTTTGGAACCGGAAGGGTGAGATTCCAAACATTTTTAGGGTTCATCTTACATCACGTGGTTTGGCAAACAAAGAGTGTATGTCGTATACCGACGTTGATAATTCACGAAGCCGCGGGTCCAGCCTCAGATGATGTCGCGCACCATGGTGGCGATCTCAGATACCGTTGCTAGGGAGATGATAAAAGGAATATGTTTTGGGAAATCGGTCTCGCAAGGTAGGGTTTAGGGTTAACAATCTCGCAGGGCAGGGTTTAGGATGGAGTTTCGGGTCAAAATTTCGCAAGGTCGGGATATGTCGTGATTAAAGTTAAGAATCTCGCACGGTAGGATCTAAAATCTCACAAGGTAAAGTTTAGGATCTCGCAAGGTAGAGTTTGGGGTTTAGTTCTCGCAAGGTAGGGTCTAGGGTTTAGGTCTCGCAAGGTAGAGTTTAGCGTTTAGGTCTCGCAAGGTAGAGTTTAGGGTTTAGGTCTCGCAAGGTAGAGTTTAGGGTTTAGGTCTCGCAAGGTAGAGTTTAGGGTTTAGGTCTCGCAAGGTAGGGTCTAGGGTTTAGGTCTCGCAAGGTAGAGTTTAGGGTTTAAGTCTCGCAAGGTAGAGTTTAGGGTTAAGAATCTCGCAGGATAGGATTTCGGGTTTAGAATCTCGCAAGGTAAGGTTTAGGGTTAAAAATCTCGCAAGGTAAGGTTAGGGCTAAGAATCTCGCAAGGTAGGGTTTAGGGTTAAGAATATCGCGAGGTGTGGTTTCGAATTTAGAATCTGACAAGGTAGGGTTTAGGGTTAGGAATCTCGCAAGATTTAGGGCTAAGAATTTCGGAAGGTAGGCTTTAGGGCCAAGAATCTCGCAAAGTAAGGTTTCGGGTTTAGTTCTTGCAAGGTTGGGTTTAGGGTTTCCCTCTCGCAAGGTAGAGTTTGGGGTTTAGGTCTCGCAAGGTAGAATTTAAGGTTTAGGTCTCGCAAGGTAGAATCTAGGGTTTAGGTCTCGCAAGGGTTAGGTTTTGGGGTGTACATCTCGCAAGGTAGGCTTAGGGTTTAGGTTTCGCAAGGTAGAGTTTATCGTCAAGAATCGTAGGGCAAGGTTTAGGGTTAAGAATCTCGCAAGGTAGGGTTTAGGGTGTAGGGCTCGCAAGGTAGAATTTAGAGTTAAGAATCTCGCAGGGGTAGGGTTTAGGCTTAAGAATCTCGCAGGGTAGGGTTTAGGGTTAAAAATATCGCAAGATGTGGTTTCGAATTAAGAATCTCACAAGGTAGGGTTTAGGGTTAAGAATCTCGCAAGGTAGGGTTTAGTGTTACGAATCTCGCAAGGTAGGGTTTAGGGATAAGAATCTCGCAAGGTAGGGTTTAGGGTTAAGAAGGTAAGGTTTAAGGTAGGGTTTAGGGTTAAGAATCTTAGCGACTATACTGCTACGGAAAAACGGGAAGGGCGCTAAAGAGGCGACTTTGCCTGGCAGTTCACCTATAGGTCAATCAACTATAAATTGTCTAGTTTCAATAGAAAAGGTAAGTCCCTAGTATAAATGGGGTCATCCCATAGCTTGGATATATCTATATATATATATATTTTATTTAAATATGATTATTAACTGGTTGGTGGTTGAGCCACCCCTTTGAAAAATACAAAAGTCAGTTGGGAATGTCAATATATGGAAAAATATACTTCATGTTCCAAACCACTAGTCAGTTAACCACTTACTTTTTGTGTTTCTTTGAGCCCCCACCGAACTTTCCATACATTTTATCGTCCTCGTAAGCATCTTGAGACGCCACGTTCTCTCATGATGATTTCCGTCGAGCTGTGGGGACCTTGGTCAATGCTGAATTCATTGGTATCAATTGTGGTTCATTGTTAATATCCACCCCAGATTCCGGATTTTTAAATTCATGGTTATCAATTGTGGGCTTGGTATCTAGCGACACTGCAGCTTGGCCCTAGGGAATATATTCTGCCACTAGTGCCTCTTTGCTCCAACTTGCCAAGCAGGTCTGTTCTACAAAACCACTAAAAATTAAAACCACAGGAACCCTGCTCCATCAATTTGCATGCTCCTGAATGCTATTCAATTCCACAAATGTTCAGGAAACCGGGATTCTGACCACTGCGTCTGAGAAACATAAGGCCATGGCACCGAACTCCAGGATTTGATTTTGTTTACTCTAGAGCTGGGAGCTGCCGCCGGGCTGGCAGGTTGTAACTAGGCGAGGTGCCAACATGAATTTCCCACCAAAATTGGGAATACGTAACAACGCTTCACTATTTGTGCTGCCCTGCCCCGCCTTTTACACTTAATAAAACCATTGGTCTATCTCGTTTCTGGATCGTTAAAGGCGAAGTCGCAACTTAAATTTCCCACCAAGACCGCGGGAGCTACCAAGACTGCATTTGTTCTGCTGTCCCGCCCCGCTGTTTAAACTTATATGGCTATCGGTCACTGTTGTTTCTGAAATCGACGAATTGTTTGTGGCATGCACTCTTCTGCAAGACATGAAACAAGATTGTGCTTCTGCAAAGCAAGCTGAGTTGAAGCAACAAAACCCAAAGATGTTGTGACATCAGTAGCAAATTAGCAAAAAATCTTCAGCGGCGCTTAGGAAGCTTGCTGTGTACCAGTGCACACGATGACGAATTGCCATGACTTCAGCCACGCTGAAAAGTGACGTTCCAACAAAAAAGAGGTTCAAGCAACCGGTGGCCAAACATGTTCTTTCGAAGATAGTCCCGATGCCCCAACCACGCCTCTGCCACCAGCTCGGCGCAGCAGCAGCAGCTCTGCTGAAGAGCTGAAGCTTACCAGAATATGGAATAGGTGATCTGATTTATTGAATTATTTGACAGCACTATGTCATCAGGGGGGGGCTACTAGCAAAAAACTAAAGCAGTAAAGTAGGGACCTAAGATTGGCAATTGAGTACTCAAGGTAGCCCACCCGAGCGGACGCAACTGGTTGTGTTGGCTCGAAGCAGCTTTCAAACCAAACACCAGTTCAAGCATACGTCGCTTCAAAAAGACCAGCTATGTGCAGGCGTTTTAAACAAAACTTGGACGCGCTCCAAACTCCAAAAAGTTTTCCTCAACGCTGGCCGCGAAGATATGCCGCACTCTCTGAGTGCAGGAGCGCCACTACTTTCTGCCACTCGCAGCACGCTAACGCTTTATTTTCTAAAGAATTGGGTACATTAATCAATTCTAGTTTTTACTCTCTCCTCACCCTTGGAGATTTTGCTATCTCCTCGCCCCAGCAAAAGCTTGACATCGCTGGCGGTTGCACGGCAACTTCACCATACATAACATCAAAGAAACTATGATCAAAAGGCAGGCTACATAAAAAAGTTTAAAAGTTAGGTCTTGGACAAGTGAGAGGGTGTAGTACCTTTGCTTCTCATTCATTCGCCTGCTACTTCGGTGCATTTGGTAGTTCCACTCCCCAGCACTGCTGCTCACTCCTTTATGACCGTCATTAGTGAAGATGTGATTGAATGCCACTAAAATCCCAATTATACCCAAATTATACCCATGAACATCCCATTAAAATTGTCATTAAACTTTCATTAAAGTCTTATTATTAAAAATCAGAATAAAATCCCACTAAAAGTCCCATGTGAATTCCCACAGCAGCAATCTCCGCCGGCTGCACAGCAAGGCGCGTCGGTAGAGATCTTCAGCTTCTGACTGGCGATCCTCCTGGTAGAAACGCGAACGAATTTCTACATGTTTCAACCATCCAAAATGGAACAAGATGTTTGAATAACCAGCAACAAAAACGTGGATAGCCTCAACCTGCAATGATCACATGGGAAATCAGTGGACTGAAGCATGGGGGTGGCACGTAAAAATCAAAAAGTGTGCTTTAACATACTTTAACCATCAAAAATGAGCCGACACTTTTTTCCGCATCAAGAATTTGGATTTGACATGATTTGACCAACGATGATCTCTGCAGGGAAGTTGCCGTCGATTTTCTGAGATTCACCCAGTTGGGGCACCACTCCAGTGGGGCACCCCGCGACCGCGACCGCGACCCAATGGCTTAAGGTTCGACCCAGAATTGGATGCTGTTGGCTATATATCCAAAGACATCCCCATGAAAGGAATGCTTGGTGTTTTACGTCCATTTCACCGTGAAACCACCCAATTTTATTGGACGCCCAGGCCTTCCAAAGGGAATACGCAAGGCTCACCATGGCCCTCAGATGGGCTACAAGACATCCATTTTGGCATATTTAGCTGCAGTTAAGTCAAGCCATTCTTGGGACAAATGTTGGTGAATGTACTAATAGAATAAACATGGAGGATTGGATTCGTGAATGGATCCTCAAGTCACCATGGATCTTTCAATGCGAAGCCATGGCATGGTCTAAGTTTGGATGATTTGGGGGTGCCCTCAAAAGTTATTTTACTCCTACATGGCCAAGACCTGTGCTTTCCATTGTCTGTATAATCTTGCAATAAGGTTTGTCACGAGGCTGGGGGATAACTTCACCATCAAAAATTTAGCACCCTCGCGCAGAAAGGCAAAATCCAAATCCCCCAAGAAAATGGCAACTCGAATCTTCCCTGCATCTTTTTGGGGCTATCGAAATTGCCAAGGCCCCTGGCGACAGCGACTCTGGATGCGACACACCGTAGTAGGCCTGCCACAACTGGTCCGAGTGGGGTCTTGTTGGGGGCTTTACCAAGAATTTTTGTTGGGAAATCCTGAAAATTCTCCCGCCATGGAATCCAATTCAGGATTCTGTCATAGTCTGACATGCTTATCATTACCCTCTGGTTATGACTAACAGTTCGCCATGGTATAGATGGCCATAGAAATAGATGGTTTACCTATTAATAGCATGGTGATGTTCCATGGCGAACTGTTAGTCATAACCAGATGGTATTTATCCCATTAAACCACCATTAAACCATCATTAAATCACCATTTTCCTGTTAAATAACCAGATGGTAATGCTATAAATACAATTCCTCTTTCCACTCCTTTTCGAGCCCACCTGTTTGCCCTTCAAGGCTTGACGTTGGAGCTCCTCAGGTTTCATCGCTGGGATATTCATGGCATGTCCCTTGTCTTTGAGAAATATTCATGGGATCTTGATGTCATTGAATCTAGCGATTTGGCCATCCATGGCTTTTTTTTCATGGGAGAATCATCTCAAAATGGGATTAAGTTCTAGAATATGATGTTTCTAGAATGGAATATGATTGGGTATATCCATATTAAGTTCTAGAATATGGGATTAATTCTACTAGAATGTCCAAAAATGGATATACCATGATAAAGCAACCAGTGTAGATGGAATTGGCTCCCCGATTTCAGACAATCCGTGGCCCCGTGAGAAAGCTTTTCAAGGGGTGCCTACGCGACCCCAAGCGGCGTAGGCGGTTGCCTGCACCGCCGTGTTTTTGTGTTTTCTTTTGTGGCATGATGAATGCCATAAATGGATTCTAACTGTTGCAAACTGGTGTCTACGCAAAGCCTTTAGCCTCAAACGATCTTGAACGAGCCTGCACCAGCACCTACGCGACCTTTGATCTATTCTTCTGCATCCAGAAAAAATGCATATGTTTATGTCTATTTGTCAAATGGTAATTCTGTGATCAATGACAGGGATGATTTATGATTCATCAGCGCAATACCACATGTTTGTCATCAGAATTGGCTCAAAGTTAACTGAAGGGTAGCTGAAAACGCGGACAAGACTGGCTTGTTCTACTCAGAAAATGCGACACGGTTTATCATTATCGAAAGGCATTTGTGGATAAACATATGACAAACACATGCCAGTTCGTAGTTTGCACAAGCTGAAGAACTTTCAGAGAATCATGGTGACTTATCACCTACGTACTAAGGGGAACACACGTACCCACCAAGTACGCCTGGGCAAATGCGCGTGACTCATAGACCCAACAAAACCAAATATGTTTTTGGAGTGCTTCCCAATTTTGCATACATTTACATACAGCAAACATCAGTAAACTATCACATCTTAAGTAAATCATCTTGACTACCTAGTTCTTATTGCTTGTAGGTGGTTTCGACACCTGAAACATAGGAAAACATACGAGTCAATGGGGATCATCATCATCGTCCCAAATAAATGGTTGAATAATTAAAAAAAAACATCTTTGAAACCACCAATTAGAGAATTACAACTAAATTTTAAAATCTGAAAACCCTCGAACTAAATCGGATCATTTACATGGGAAACGAACGATCGAACTGTTAACGGATCTTTTTTCCAGCCAGCCATGTTTGATTATCAGAGGGTAATTGGATTGGAATCCCGACTCTTGACTGTGAACTCCCATGAAATCCCGTTGAAAGCCAATGAAATCCCATTAGAATCCCATCAAAATTCCGTTAAATCCCATTAAAATCCTATTCGACGCCCATTAAAATACCATTAAAATTGGCCATCCAAAAATCCTAGTCCCTTATTCATCTGGATGACTGGCTGGTAGCCTCATTTATTGTTAGTAACTGTTAGTTCGGTAATCCTAGTCCTTTTCACATCCCATTCCCATTACCATCCCTTGGTTTTCGGTATCGCCGTATCGCCAATCCAAAAAATCCCACGATCCGACGAGCAGTTCTCTCCTTCGCCTCGACAGGACTTCGATGAGCCACCACCACAGCCAGCCTTAAAAAGCGAGAAAAAATGGGAGTTACCCCGAGAAAATTTAACAGTTTGCTATTGAAAATATTTGAAAATGGTGATCTCGTCCATATTAGGTGGTATGGGTATGGCTCAACATCAGGGTACCAATGGACCATATATATATATATATACATATATAGCATCTGGTTATGACTAACAGTTTGCCATGGTATAGATGGCCCATAGAAATAGATGGTTTACCTATTAATAGCATGGTGATGTTCCATGGCGAACTGTTAAATAACCAGAGGGTAACAGTTTGCTATGGAAAATGGCCCATTTGTACAGTAGATGATCACCAGAAAAAATGGCCCATTGAAAATGTCCTACTGAAAATGGCCATGATAATTTACCGTTCTTAAACATGGTGATGTTCCATAGCTATGTTCAATAGCCACAAAAGTTACACCTCTGACTGAAAAACATGGACCCTCCCAAAAAAATGCCATGTTCAATGGGAAAATATAGGTTGGTTTTCTTCCAAACTCAATTTATTGGGGGTCATCTTACTTTGAGATAAAATTACGGGATGTAACCAACAGGAATCCAGCTTTGAGTCGGAGCTATAAGCAAGAACAAAAAAGTGTGATTTTATCAACAAGAATTGCGTTCAAATCATCAAAAAGTTGGATTACAACTTGGATTTAACCAAACTAATATTATATATATATGTCTGGGGTCTGGAATTGTTTGGGGATGATTTTTTGTTTCCGTTTTGTTTCTTTTTTCGGATTTCCTGTTCTGTCCATTTTCCTTGCTATTTGCAGCATTTTGGAGCTGGAAGGTGCCATTTCAACGGTATTTGCAGCATTTTTTGAGTTCAAACCTCTCATTTTCCATGGAATTTGCAACATTTTGGTGCTACTTGCAGCATTTTGGAGCTGGAAGCTGCCATGTCAGCGGTATTTGCAGCAATTTTGAGTTTGAACCTGTCATTTTCCATTGAATTTGCAACATTTTGGTGCTCGAACTGTTCATTTAGGGTTAGTTTAGGGTGTCTGTTAGGTTTGGCTTTCGGTTCTTTTAAGCGTTGGTTTTAGAGTTAGCGTTTGTTCGTTTAGGATTAGTTTTAGGAATTATTAAGGCTTGGTTTAAAATCTATTTAGGGTTATATAGTTTAGGGTTCATTTAGGGTTGGTTTTAGGGTTTACTAAGGCTTGGTTTAAGATATATGTAGGGTTGGCTTAAGATCTCTCTTGAGGGTTGGTTTTGGGGGTTATTTAGGCGAAAAAAAAATCTATCTGGTGTAGGACCTACTTAGGAATGGTTTAAGGTTTATTTAGACTTGGTTTAATATCTATTTGGGGTTGGTTTAGGATCTATTTAGGCCGTGTTTAAAATCTATTTAGGGTTGGTTTAAGGTTTATTTAGGCTTGGTTTAATATCTATTTGGGGTTGGTTTAGGATCTATCTTGGGTTGGTTTTAGGTTTTATTTCGGTTTGGTTTATGTTCTGTGTAGAGTTGGTGTAGGACCTATTTATGGTTGCTTGAATCGTTGTTTAGAGTTGGTTTAGGATTGATTTAGGCATGGTGTAAGATCTATTTAGGGTTGGTGTGAGGTTTATTTAGGCGTGGTTTAACATATATCATATGTGGGTTGGTTTAGGATCTGTTGAGGGTGGGTTTAGGGTTTATTTAGGATTAGTTTCAGATTTATTTAGGGAATGGTTTGGAAATACTTAGTGTTGCTTTAGTGTGTTTTGTTGTGGGTTTTATTTTGGGTTGCTCTAGGGCTGATTTACAGTAGGGTGTATGTATTTTGTGATGCTTCTTAGGGTTTAATTTACAGTATGAGAAACAAAAGAAAAGCAAGGAAAAGCAGGGAAGCAGAAAGCAGAAAGCAAAGAAGCAGAAAAGCAGGGAAAAACAGAAAAGCGGAGAAGCAGAGAGGCAAAGAAACAGAAAAGCAGGAAAGCAGGAAAAAGCAGAAAAGCAGGCCAGCAGGCGAAAGCGGAGAAGCAAAGAAGCATAGAAAAGCGGAAAAGCTGAAAAGCAGAGAAGCTGGGAACCAGAAATTAAAAGCAAAACGGAAAAAAGAAACACCAAAAAAATAGCCCTCCAATAATATGTGTATATTATATATACATATTACATAATATCATAGTTCTATATATATATGTACAAAACTTATTAAAACTTGTTGATTGCACCAACAGACATTGGGATTTAACTTTCATGAAAGGACAAACACCCCAAAAATTCAGGGCCAATGTCCGAAGACTGCGTTGAGAAGTCTTTTGGCCAAAGAGATCGATCGTCATCCGGTTCCCACAGCCAGGTGATTGGTGCAACAAGTCCATGTCCCCAACGATGTAGAACGCTGGTGGACATGGGACCAGCCCTCGAACCTTGAATCAGTCCAGCAGGTTCACTTTAAGCAATGCCGCCCACAGTGAGCCACTGAAAAACTGTGAGTTGCTGCACTGTGGCTGACAACATCTTTTCAAAGAGAGTCACTGACTGTTGCCATTGACCACCCTTCTCACATGCACTGATGGCCGCACTGTAGCTGATGACGTCTAAGCGAATGTTTGCCTTGGGCATCGTTTGAAGCAAAAACAGTGCCTGCTGCCATTGACCTCCCTTCTCACAAGCACTGACCGCCGCATTGTAGCTAATCACAGTTGGACTAATCATTGTGGCACACATTTCTCGGAACAAGATCAGTGCTTGCTGCCATTGACCTCCCTTCTCACATGCACTGATTGTCGCATTGTAGCTTACAACATCTAAATCAATGTTTGCCTTTGGAATTGCATGAAACAAAGCCAGTGCTTGCTGCCATTGACCACCCTTCTCACATGCACTGACAGCTGCGCTGTAGCTAATTACGTTTGGTCTTACCTTTGTAGCAGGCATTTCTTTGAACAAGGCCAGTGCTTGCTGCCATTGACCCACCTTCTCACATGCACTGACGGCAGCACTGTAGCTGACCACGTCCAAACCAATTTTTGCCTTGGGCATCGTTTGAAGCAAAAACATTGCCTGCTGCCATTGACCTCCCTTCTCACAAGCACTGACAGCCGCGTTGTAGCTAATTACAGTTGGACTAATTCTTGCATTGCGCATCCCCTCAAATAAGGTTAGTGCCTGCTGCCATTGACCGCCCTTCTCACACGCACTGATTGTTGCGCTGCAGCTGATAACATCTAAACCAATGCTTGCCTTGAGCATTGCCTCAAACAAGGCTAGTGCCTGCTGCCATTGACCACCCTTCTCACATGCACTGATGGCCGCACTGTAGCTGATGACGTCTAAGCGAATGTTTGCCTTGGGCATCGTTTGAAGCAAAAACAGTGCCTGCTGCCATTGACCTCCCTTCTCACAAGCACTGACCGCCGCATTGTAGCTAATCACAGTTGGACTAATCATTGTGGCACACATTTCTCGGAACAAGATCAGTGCTTGCTGCCATTGACCTCCCTTCTCACATGCACTGATTGCTGCATTGTAGCTGATGACGTTTGGAGTCACATTGTCCCTTGCCATTCTTCTAATGAGCAGGCAAGCATCTTCCCATAATTTTGCTCTCCCACACAATGCGATTCCGACGGTGTACTCACGGGCAGTCGGTCTGAAAGCCGCTTGATCAATGGGAGCTCGCTCGAAGGCTGTGAGAATCAGCCCGGATTGCTTTTTCAGCGCAAGTGTCCTCCAGGGTTAAGGACCCTCAGTGTGTGGTCGAGTGTCTGTGCTCATTCTGTTCGCTTGTGAAAAATCCTGAAGGGGAAACTGTGGTGAATTATCCGTTTTGGAGGTGAATAGGTTTAGAGGTACACCCCTAAACTGGTTGGTGCTTCAACCACCCATCTCAAGAATATCATAGGGATGGGGACCATCCCCCTGTCCCAATAGTCCCGTCAGGTTGGAACCTGAATTTTGCGCGCTTGTTCCATCTATTGGGGCAGACAAGGAACAATGGTGTCTTGGCAACTGCCGAGTTCTGTCTGATGATTTAATCTGTTTGACATAAAATCGCGATTTCTCATGGTTCCAAAACATTAAATAGTAAATATATGTTACTAAATTTGATAAAATCCTAATTCTGATGGGTTAGCAGGTTAACATATCTTGCCATCCCATCTTGTTCGCCAAGTTGTTTATATACGCCATAAGATGCGATCGTTCGCGTCCTTAGGGTCTTCTTAAATGCACTCGCTTGCCCCTCTCTTTGCAATTGCGACGGGCGATGTGGCGAGCGCGAAGCATCGACATGCGATGTGTGCACCAGTGGCATCTCCAGCTGTTGTATAGGGATTTTATCATGACCTAACCATCAGTAAGGTTCTGAGCCGTACCCATATGAGCCACCAACCATGTGCCAAACATGGCTAATCTTGGGTACCTGAAAAAAGGAATACCGGAGCTGGGTAGAACATCTTTTACATAAGCCATCTTTTGCGCAGGATTCCCCAGCATTGTCTGAATTGGAATGGTCCATGGTCAAATTTGTCCGTATGGGATCCTATTGGCCATCACCATTCATGGTCATCATCACCACGGTCACTATCTTTTAATTGGGAATAATGGTGTTCCTATGGTGTTGCTATGGTGTTGCAAAAGTTTTGCACCATCATAGCATCACGATTTTACCAAGTTTTGCTGCCTCATCACTGACGAGCGGCTCACTCAAGCTGCGTAACGTGGCCGGGTGATGCTGCCTGAATTTCCAGTCAAGGGGAAGCGGATGAATTGGGTAGCACCTACAGTGATCATCTGCCACCAAAATACGGAGCCGAATAAAACCTTCAACTATGGGTCTACCAGGTCTACCAATCCGGGTGATGACATCAGATATTGCATCAGATATTGCATCAACTCTTTAAAAAGATCCCTTGGAAGTCGCATAATCTCGGTCTGTTTTCCCGGAGGCGTTGATAAACGGGATCGTCCCCTGTGGGGTTACCCCCAACGAACCAGATCATCACAAAAACGAACCACTAAGTCACTAAGTTATCAAGTCCCTTGCATCATAATCCATAATCATCATATCCCATTGTTGCTATAAAAAAAACAA
This sequence comes from Cladocopium goreaui, assembly GCA_947184155.2. Taxonomy (NCBI): domain Eukaryota; class Dinophyceae; order Suessiales; family Symbiodiniaceae; genus Cladocopium; species Cladocopium goreaui. The sequence goes on from CAMXCT020000450.1 coordinate 59,743, forward strand.
AAATGTCACTGGTTGGTTCCCCATGACAAGCCCAGGATCCGTGGGGCCGTGGGGTGGGGCCGTGGGGTGGCGCAGCCCTGAGACGCCCGAACCCCAGGGTCTGGGTCCGGCTCTGCCAGACAGAGTGAAAGGTATTCTCAGCGTCCGCCTGGAGCCCCCGCGACCCAAATCCATGCAGATTTCAGGAGCCAAATCCATGATTGAAGCACCTAAACATCCTGAACTATTAGAGATTTGACCCAAAAAAAATATGGAGATTGTACCTTGATTTGGTCGAATTTGGGAAAAATCCAATGCTGGTTATTCAAAAGCAGGGTGCCAAACAGGGGTTTACTACAGTCATCTAATAGATGATTTGATACGTTACAATATTATCATATTATCTACGACATGGGTTTGTCGGAAAATGTTGGGGAAATTGCAATATACCCCATTTGTTGGACAAGCCCATCTCCATTCTTCATGGGTTAAGATAGTTAAGTCCCCACGTTTGCTAGTTAAACACTTAGGTCACACCCATTTGATCCCATTTTTGATGGTTACCAACCTCCTAAACGAGCATTCAGAACCCCCTTCTCTTTGATTGGAAAGAAGGCCGCCTCCAACGCCCCCATACATCATGGCAGGGTCGATTTGGGAGTTGGCGGGGGGGGTAAACATGACATCTCTGTTCTTGATGGTTAAATCCTTTGTAAATCCTCATGTTTGAATTTTTAATTATTGGACATAGCCATCACCCACATTGCCGGTGACCACCAGAACCATCATCTCTAACCAGTCGGAGGTTTCCATTCTCGGCCTGCATTGCCCAGTTTTTTTTGGGCGTCGGCTATGTCTAAGTTAAATATATACATCCTTTGGTGTTGGTTGAAAATAAACAATTCGTCTATCCCATTTTCAGACACCCATGTCCATTATTATTCATTGGTGAAATCCCTATTTCTGATGGTTAAATCCCCTTAGATGCCATGAAAATCCCATGAACATCCCATATAAATCACACATGAATGTCCCCCTATCCCCCCACCCCCAAAAAAGGCACCTTCATCCCTGAGTGATGTAAGGCCGTGCCCACGTTGTGCCTACGAAAATCTGGCGCCCCCCCAGGGGGGATTTTTGTGGGTTGGAAATGTGGATTTAAGCATGAACAACAGGGATTTCATGAAAATGTCATGGGGATTGAATCGGATTGAATCACCAAATTTGGTAATCATGGGATTGATCTAAGGGAAAATCTATAGGAAAACCATGGTTTTTACCGATAGAACATATAAGGGTATTCTGTAAAGTTTCCATTAAACCACTCCAATGAAATAAATCATGTCAATTGAATGGGGTCATTTGATCGAACATGTATTAAAGATTAGATTGATTGAAGTCAATCATGTAAATTAATCAACAAATCTAATTGAAATAAAAATTAAATGATGAATGGGTAGTGACTATGAATCAGTATCATAATCTGAATCATTTAGGAGTGGTTGATAGAATTTAAACTCCGAAAACGTGATGATACTGGTGGTGAGTAGAGAAAGTAGGAGTGTAACCCCTATAATTCTGGCCATATAGCCATCCAAATGAAGTGGAACTACACCAAGTATATCATAGCCATTAACTATATTATATATATTAATATATCTTATGGATATGGGTCAAAATGATTGACCCCTGCATAAAACATGCCCAGCTATTTCCAGCTTCTTGCGGGTCCCTTGGTACCCCAATGAAAAACAACATCCATATCTCCCACGAAACTCTGGTGAAATGCAATGGATCAAACCCTCTGAAAAATCATGGAGTGAGTAACAGTTGGGGTGACACATTTCCCAATGGAAAAATAAATCCAGTCATGTTCCAAACCACCAAGCAGATGTAAAAATTGGTTGTCTTTCAATGTCTTTCATGATTTTTGCTCATGTTCTCCGTTTGTTGTTGGTTAATCCCAGATGTTTGTTGATCCAATCTGCAATGATAGATAGCGATACACCCATAAAAATCAACGCTGTTTTTCAAGTGGCACCTGGCCAATTTCCAACTGACAACCCATGGCCCGTTAGCTCCCCGGCTGCAAGCGCAACGCATCAGGGTGCAACGCGCCAAACCTCAAGCTTTATGTAAATCAGAGTGTCCCAGTTTTTGTTGAAAGTTTTAACAATCTTAGATGTGGCGGGTTGGGTATGGAAGATCCGGAAAGCCATGGTTTTGGGAGACCCCAATTTTATCCCATTTTGAGAAACACCGTTTTTTTCGACTAGGAGAAGTCTCAAATCTGAGACTTTCCTGCAGACTTTCTCTTCAGATTTTGGGAACATAGGTCAAAATCAGCGGTGAAGCTACACCAAAAAATGCGGTAACCAGCTTTGATCCATAGCCATTACACTCATAGGACTCATAGTCATAGTTTAACAAAGCGTTCAAAAGGGAAGCCATCTACAGACGGGCCTGTCTGAAACTAGGATACCACCAAATGCACTGTTTGATTGTCATTTTCCTCACTTAAACTGCCATAAATTCTGGTAAATCTCTCATTTTTGGAATCCTATTTGGAAGGTTGACCAAACATTCAGCCTTGGTATGAAAAACATATCTCAACCCAAATGAGGGACATTTCAGCACTTAAATGGAGGCGGTAAACAAGAAACACATGAGACTTCATGAGAACATATGATATGGATTACTAGTTACCAGATGTTACTAGGGGATCATACCTGATGTGATTCAAACAATGAGGACCAGTTCACTGGACCACCAGTTTAGTTTGTCAACCATCGACCCGAACGGTGAACCTTGGTGAAGCCCTGGAGTTTACATCATTTTTTGGCGGTGATTTATGGAAGTTCATCCCCCAAAAAAAATAGCTATGTCATAGCTGCTATGGTCCATCCCCATGGTATTTTTGATTTTCCCATGGGACCATATAGGAAATGAATAGGAAATGGGTCCCAAGTTCAAACATCATAGAATATGCCACTTGACCGTCAAGAAAAACTGGAAGTTTCTCCTTCAAAACTTCGAGAGTTCACCTTCCAGGGCTCCAACTGCGAGCGGCAGCCATCCGAGGCTTGGCGGCAGGTCCTGGGCCCAATGGATGGAAAAATGGCATGTTCATGGGATTTTAATGGAATTCTAATGCAATGTTGGTGGGAATGGTGTATATATATATATACGGCTATGGATCAATACCTATAAGTACCATTTTTAGGGTGATGAACATCCATTTACCAGCTATTTTGAGCTTCACCAGGGGTACAAGGTTTTGACCCATCCCCATATATATATACATATATATATATATATATATGTCTCATGTTTTTGTTAATGGGATGTCATGGAATTCTGATGAGATCTTAATTGCTTTTGATTTCATGGGATTTCACAATCAACAATGGGGATTCTAATCCAATTACCCTCTGGTAATCCAACGTGGCTGGAAAATCACCCAAATTACTTCGATGATGTTACCAGTTAGAAACCTCCACACGTTTCACCGGAGGCCATTTTCTTCGGCATTCACCGTCTTGGGATCGTCCTGTTGTGGATGCCACATCTCTTGTCATGGCACCCCTCAATTGTGAATCCCAGGATGCACCCCCAAGTCGAAGCCTTGCCCCATTTAAACCAAGTGAATCCCACCACGTTTCAGAGTAATTTCCGGTGTCATGTACAATGACAATATCCAATGTTATATTTATGCCATGGTCTAAACATTGTGGGCTATGGTCATCCCACCATTTTGTTTGGAATTCCAACCATCATAGGTAGAGCAAAACTCCGATGAAAATGCTGGCAATGATCAGGATCCAGTCTCGCAAATCCTCAGAAAAGCCAGTTTGATGAAGATCATAGGTTAAACATATACCATCTGGTTATGGCTAACACTTCTCCATGGAAAATCACCATGCTATTAAGAACGGTAAACCATCTATAAAACTATGGGCCATCTATACCATGGCGAACTGTTAGTCATAACCAGTGTGTAAATGATGGGTAAATGATGGGTAAATCATTACACTCTGGTTATTTATAGTCTGGTAGTTGATCTTTGAATGTTTAAATCATTGATTCACCTGGAACCAGTGAACCTGAGTCTCCAGGCTGCAGGGCCAGCTGGGGATGACCAGCCATTAGGAGCCTCAGCTGAAAACAAACTGGGGATTTCGTGGGGATTTAACCAAGAACAATGGGGATCTTACGGGGTTTATAGCGCTTCGATATTTCATGGTATCTAACCATTAAATCCATTAACAATGGGGATTTAATGGGGGTCTAATCACCAAACTTGATAGTCAATGAATCATAAAACCATCAAAAATTGCTCCAGAAGGGGCTGGGCCACCCGCACCCGATGCCATAATCCCCTAAGCATCGCCAGAAGTCCTGACAGGCTGCCCAAAAAGAATTTTTGAAGTTGGCATATTATTTTAACCATCAACAATGGGGTTTAAGTATAAACATGGAGATTTCAGGTGATATTCAAGGGGATATTTCGTAGGACATATAACCAAATATATCCAATGTGGGTCTGTCTGAAAATACTAAGTTGGGGGTACCCTGTATATTCCATTATATTCCTGTGTTCAAACAAACCCATGGAAAATAAGGATAACTCCAAACTCGAGGTACATCTCTGGCCAGAATCAGCTCTATCTCCGCCATCCAAATTTGTTGCACTGGGTATGCCGTCATGGGGAGTCCCTTATCAATCTATGTAATTGTATTGTTTTTTTTGTATATTGTAATAATGCCTTCAATTATGCGGGGGTTCTGCAGTTGTTTTAACCATTTTACTCTAGTTATGAATAGGAGGATCATCTACGCACACGCCACATGTTCAAGGCTCCGTGCAGCATTATGACATTCGAGGTACGCCAGAGTGGCTTTCTTCCCAGCGTGGTACGAATAGCGGTACATTCAGATCTTCTTGCCATGTTTAGGCCAAAAAAAAGTTGCTGTTAACCTCACTGTGTCTATCTTGCCAACTGCAGGGGCAGCCCATTAAGATTGCCAAAGGGGGGGGTATAGCAGTAGACCCGAATTTTTCGCGCACGAGAGTCGCCGGGTTCACCCGGTAACACAAGCCGGGTGAAAGGGAGCGGCCCCCAAAAAAGGTGGCGAATCCAGTGAAACCTGGGAGTCTGGGTCAAGTTCTTCAAGCATATGCTGGTTGGTGGTTTGAACCCCTCTGAAAAATATTGGTCAAATGGGATAATTATTCCCAATATATGGAAAAATAAAAATGTTCCAAACCACCAACCGGTATGTTTCGAAATATGTCTCAAAATATTCTTTAAACAACTCAAGCATAGTTCTCATGGAATCATGGATAAGTATGGATAAGTACAGTAGCAGTAGATGTTAGTCAGATGTGCCTGAAATCTTGACTCTTGACCCACACGGGTTGGTTTTTGTGCGCAGCAACCGGTGATGCCTTCGATCGAAAATGTCTCGGTATCTCCAATAAAAATGGCAGGTTTAATGGGGTACTGATGACGGACCATGATGAAGCATGCTGTTCTGAACGGGATTTGGGGTACTCTATTTCACAGAAACCCACAGTTTTGATGTGGCAGTCGCTCAACTAATCAAAAAGAACCCATAATTCATGCCGAAAGGAAAAAAATATTTGTTGCAGTACAGGACCGGACGATATCAGGACCAAATCATTGTATTGCCCCAAAAAGATAGAAAAGTAGAACCCCACTAAAATAGTATGAAAAGACATCAAAAGTATTAAATTACGGCTCCACCTTTTTTACAAATTCCTAGGAGCTTGTCCAAAAGGCATCGCCAGCCACACCCTGATGCTAATGGGGCCAGCCACACGCAGCTCGAAAGGCAAGTCCCCAACTTTGAGCCGTCGCCATGTGTAGACCCACTATAGTAATTTTATGTACCATCTGGTTATTTAACATAGCCATGGAAAATCCCTTATAAATGGAGGTTTTAGTGGGAAAATCATCTATAAATGGGCCATTTTCCGTAGCTATGTTAAATAACCAGATGGTAACAATTGTTGCAGTTAATATTGTCCAATCTTCATCATATCGGGTTGCATCCCATAAATCATAAGTGAGTAGAACTCAAGTTATCATCCAGATTGAACCTAGATATTTACATAGATGATTTAATATGTATATATATATTATATATATTATATATTATATATATTATATATATTATATATATTATATATATTATATATATTATATATATTATATATATTATATATATTATATATATTATATATATTATATATATTATATATATATGGGGGGTTCTCAAAATGGGGGATCCCCAAGTTGCCATGGGTTTCAATACTAAATCATGCTCACCCGTGACTTGGACGGTAACTGGGGCTCCCCGGTGACAAAACGGAAACCTCCAGCCGTACTCCGTGGTTTCAAGAGTCTTCGGAGGAAAGGCCAACGATTTCTGGGTAGTCATGGGAATGATAATCCTAGTTTGATGAACGAAATACATAAGTAACCATAAATATAGAGGTAAATAACATAGACGTTTAACCAGTATTCATGAGTTATATAGTAATAGCCATAGCACTTGACGAACTAAATATATAAGTAATATTAAGTAAAAAAAAACACATGGGTTTGGGTTCCACTTTGAATCCATAACGGTATAGATCAAGCCTCTGGACTCTAAGTGGAGAATGGTTTTTTTTTTGGTATTTAAATCCCTAGAAACCCTGGATTTGAGTCTATTCCCTTGGGTTTCCCTATGTGAAGTCGGCTCACATTTGGATATTTGGGAGATGGGACCCATCTATAGGTCATCCAACCCATAAAACGCATCGGTTTTTTTCAACGGCAAGTCATCGAACTATATAAATGGGTGGCTTGGCAAACCGTTAGATTACCGAAGGGTATGATCGTTTCGTGGAATCATAAAGGACCCAAAAAAAAACCATTCCCTATAGATTCCCTAAGGAGTGGATTGGGAAACTAAAAAATCATTAAAAAGAAAAAACATCTTCAGCAAATCCAGAAAAGTGTTCCCAGTTGCCATGTCTCAATTTCTTGCGAAGGGATGTGCCTGCAAAGAGATCGACTTCTGTCCGACTTCGGTTTCTTGGGGCTTACTGGATGCAGAAAAATCATATCTATGGCCCCAAAAGAGCTGGTGAATGGATGGTTATTCCCCCCCAGTCATGGATCATATGATTTGAATATTTTTGAATAGATTCACCAATGATTTCCCATCCCCTTTTTACTTTTTACCACCGTTTTTTCTCTATCACAAAGGGGTTCCAGCTTTCGCGGACTCGCCGCTGGCGTGGTTTCAGCCTTTCATCTCAACCTCCACCGGGGCTGGCATGATGTTGTCGATTTTGTCGATCACTGAATGGATAAACCTCGCTGGCTTCGGCTTGGCTGAGCTCATTGCGGGCTCAGCCAGGCGACGTCACACATCCTAAAGTGAACATGGAAAGTCAGAGTCCAACGGTTGGGTAACCTGGCAAACTTCGGTGGTCTCACATCTTACTCTAATCGGGATTGTGAACATGTTCCAGCTATAATGATACCAACGATTTAGGATTCATCATCCAGCCGTTGAAAATGGCCCATCTCAGATACCCTTCATGTTCTTTCAGCTGGTTAATATGTGTGTGTATATATATATATATATGTGTGTATGTGATATTATATATATATATTTATATATATATATGAGATTATATGATATGCAAATATATATATATAATAAAATATATATATATAATAGATATATAATATAATATATATAATAGATATATAATAATACATATATTTTTAATGTGGCAAGAGATTAAAGTACTAAAATGCCAATGATCCTCACTAGTGACTATCACTCCAGCGTGGCGAACACACGACTCACCTACGATACGGGTTGCTCCAAAACGATCCCCTGATTTGTGTTGATGTAAAGTGATCCCCCAAATATTGGAGAATGGTCATGATGGTCATGGGGCCCACATGATGGTAATATACCCTCTGGTAAACTAACATAACCATGGAAAATCACCCTTTTTAATGGGTAAATCCACTACAAATGGCCATGTTCAATAGCTATGTTAGTTTACCAGAGGGTAATACCGTTTCAAGGAATGCCATGATATTCATGATGGTGGGATGACCATCCCCAAATATACCATGTTTTGACCATGGCAGGTCCCACCGACGCACACCGTAGATTCATAAAAACCACGGCACACTGACGTGACGTTGGAGAGACTGCGAGCCTCAAGGGATCAATCAGCAGCAATGGAAGAAGGTGGTTCACTGGACTGATCGAAAGGAAACTATTGGAGGAAACCCATGGGTTTTTGGCCTGCAAATTTGAGGTTTCCCTCTAAATTGTTCCCCGCATCAATTCTGGGATACCATTGGCTATGATTCACCATTGGTTGCAGCCACGATTGCAAAGGGGGACATCAGATCCTGATAAGAACCGAAGCCGGGGGTTCATCGTCCCATGTTTTAGGGGACTTCTTGATACCCAGTTCTTAATTCTTGGAGCAATAGGATCCACCATCCCCCAAATTTACCAGCAAAATATCCATACATGGGTTTGTAACCGTGGTTTCACAGGTCAGCTTTTCAGCTGCTGGCGCGCTCTATTTTCCAAGAGGCACCTTGAGCCTTGAGCCATTTGTTCAATGGCGTGTCTTCCTTGCGCAGGTGGCCATGCCATGTTGCATGCCATCCAACTTTCTGAAACTGTTGGTCGTTCGACCACATGTACCTGCATGGAGTTATGGCTCAATGGAAAACGAACCACACTCCCCCCTGCAGGTCACTGCGGCTTGAAAAAACTGCCAAAAACACGGGTAGTCAGCCTTTTTCAAGGCTCATCATCATAGTTGGCATTCTCGTCCTCTCCATCGTCAGTGACGAGAGCCCATTCATCCACCAGCGGCAGGTCCCAGTCCTCAGTCAAGGGCAAGTAAGACCGGGGAAGTCGTGGATCATAGCCAGAGCTCGAAGCAGGCTCCATCGCAGCAACACCACGGCGGACGATGCCACCTCCACGATTGTAACCCACCGAGGTAGTTCCCGAAGTTTTGTTGAACTGGCTGGTTGGATCAAGCGTTGGAACCAACCGCAGCTCCTGAGACTCGGCACTGGAGACCCGCACCGGCACACACCGGAGCCTATCTGGGCTGAAGACCCCATGATCTTACGCTGTTGGGGAAAAAGGAAAGTAGACAGACAAAAGGCAAAATAAACAGATAGACAGGTAGGTATAGATAGATTGATGCAGAACAAGAGAGAATCAAAAAAGGGAAGATATGGAAGATAGATAAAGAGAAAGAAAGATAGATCGGGCAGCCAGACCAGACCAGATCCGATTTCATGTGTGCAAGCAAACTCTCTCGCCCTTCTATGCCAAATTTACTTATATGAGCAAGCCACAAGTTCCAGCATCCATCACTCCGAAAGATGCCCCTTCTAACTCACTTTTCAGGGAACGGCCATGGCATTAACCAAATGATTTTTCAAAATGTCTTTTAATCATTGGCAAGGCCCGAGAATGCGGATACTGCGTCCATTATTTCTCAGCACACCATGATGAAGTAACACCAATCAACTCTTTCCAAACACTGTTGTAAACTTGTACCCGGCGTTCTTGCCTTGTTGTACTTGTGGACTTCCATCCCCAAATCTAGAATCACTTTGGGCTCATAACCCGTGGTTTCACAGGTCAGCTTTTCAGCTGCTGGTGCGCTCTATTTTTCCAAGAGGCACCTTGAGCCTTGAGCCATTTGTTCAATGGCGTGTCTTCCTTGCGCAGGTGGCCATGCCATGTTGCATGCCATCCAACTTTCTGAAACTGTTGGTCGTTCGACCACATGTACCTGCATGGAGTTATGGCTCAATGGAAAACGAACCACACTCCCCCCTGCAGGTCACTGCGGCTTGAAAAAACTGCCAAAAACACGGGTAGTCAGCCTTTTTCAAGGCTCGTCATCATTGTTGGCGTTCTCGTCCTCTCCATCGTCAGTGACGAGAGCCCATTCATCCACCAGCGGCAGGTCCCAGTCCTCAGTCAAGGGCAAGTAAGACCGGGGAAGTCGTGGATCATAGCCAGAGCTCGAAGCAGGCTCCATCGCAGCAACACCACGGCGGACGATGCCACCTCCACGATTGTAACCCACCGAGGTAGTTCCCGAAGTTTTGTTGAACTGGCTGGTTGGATCAAGCGTTGGAACCAACCGCAGCTCCTGAGACTCGGCACTGGAGACCCGCACCGGCACACGCCGGAGCCTATCTGGGCTGAAGACCCCATGATCTTATGCTGTTGGGGAAAAAGGAAAGTAGACAGACAAAAGGCAAAATAAACAGATAGACAGGTAGGTATAGATAGATTGATGCAGAACAAGAGAGAATCAAAAAAGGGAAGATATGGAAGATAGATAAAGAGAAAGAAAGATAGATCGGGCAGCCAGACCAGACCAGATCCGATTTCATGTGTGCAAGCAAACTCTCTCGCCCTTCTATGCCAAATTTACTTATATGAGCAAGCCACAAGTTCCAGCATCCATCACTCCGAAAGATGCCCCTTCTAACTCACTTTTCAGGGAACGGCCATGGCATTAACCAAATGATTTTTCAAAATGTCTTTTAATCATTGGCAAGGCCCGAGAATGTGGATACTGCGTCCATTATTTCTCAGCACACCATGATGAAGTAACACCAATCAACTCTTTCCAAACACTGTTGTAAACTTGTACCCGGCGTTCTTGCCTTGTTGTACTTGTGGACTTCCATCCCCAAATCTAGAATCACTTTGGGCTCATAACCCGTGGTTTCACAGGTCAGCTTTTCAGCTGCTGGTGCGCTCTATTTTTCCAAGAGGCACCTTGAGCCTTGAGCCATTTGTTCAATGGCGTGTCTTCCTTGCGCAGGTGGCCATGCCATGTTGCATGCCATCCAACTTTCTGAAACTGTTGGTCGTTCGACCACATGTACCTGCATGGAGTTATGGCTCACTGGAAAACGAAGCGCAGTAACAAACCAGCAAAATATGGGTACCGTTTGGTTATGCAACGTAGCTATGGAAAATCACCATTTTTGATAGGTAGATCATCAAACAACATCTATAAATGGTCCATTTTCCATGGCTATGTTAAATAGCCAGAGGGTAGTCTATGATTGCTTTACTACCATTGCAGTATATACTTTCAGCATTTCCGGCAATCGGGCACTTGCCAGATGCGAAAAAGAACCTGCAAGACTTGGCAGAACCATGTTTCCATCAAGATATGCCATCAAAATTCCATGGTTGATATGCCATTAAGAGACCATATCAAATGCATCAAAATGCCATAGAAATACCATTGAAGTATCATTGCCATACAAATACCATTAAAATACCATACAATATTACCATCTGGTTATTTAACATAGCCATGGAAAATCCCCAAAATAAATTTTAAATGGAGGTTTCTAGCTGGGAAAATCAACCATTTTCCATGGCTGCGTTAAATAACCAGAGGGTATCCCAATTTTTGAACGAAACCAGAAGGCCCCCCAACTATAAGTTGGTTTATAAACCCCATTAAGTATAGTTATAAGTACAATAAACCATAGTGAAATTGGAGTTTAAAATGCACCAACTGAACGCTATCGTCCGGTCTTTGCCCATGGAAATCTGGCCTCTTCGAAGAAATCGCCCATGGAGCGATCTGTCAAAAACCAGGCGAAGGTGGCCAAGAGCAGCGACACCACCAGGCCTAACTGGGGGCCAGCGTTGGATAGGTCGAACTGATTGGGATACTATGGTAAATATATGGTGTATATATATATATATATCTATATCTCTCTCTCTATGGTATATTATAGATGGTTTATTTTAGATGATACTATGGTATTTTTTACCATTTATGTTGGTTATTTCAGATGATACTATGGTAAATATATGGTATACGGTACATGATATGATATAGTTAGTACATTGATATTCTATCATCTCCCATATGTTAGTAATATTTAGTAGTTAATTACTACACTACTGTGCACACTACATACATATACAATACATTACAATACTAACCATTGGATATAGTACATGTATGATATATGATACATATGAATCAGATTATATGAGATATAGTAACATATAGTAACCCCAAAAAGATACCAAAAAGCTGGAAAACCCTCTGTCAACTGGATGTCAGGTGGAAAAAAAAGCCCTTCAACGTGAAAGTCGTGGCATCTGGGATGGAGCAAATGTCTGAAACTACAAAGCAGTAATGTACCCTCTGGCTATTTAACATAGCCATGGGAAATGGATGGAAATGGCCGATGGCCCATAGAAATAGAGGGTTTACCTAGCTATAAAATGGTGGATCTTTCCATGGCGAACTGTTAGTCATAACCAGGTGGTATATGTACAGGATTTCCAATGTTAACTGAGACACCATATACCCTAAAGTAAATTGTGACATAGAGAACTTCCCCCTAGAGTTTCCCAGTTTCCCCCTTGGTCCAGTAAGCCCCGGAAAAGATCCCGAAAAGTTCTATTACCGCATGTTTTAACGAGGACTTCACGTTTCTATACATTTACTCTAGTGAAAAGTGAAATATTTTGGATGATTGCAACTAAGGTACCACTAAATGTGAGGGGGTTCCACTACTTCTCACTAAAGTAAGAGTATTGAAATTTAAACTCCTATGTTAGAAGACCTCCAGTCATGGCAAATCCCTATAGGCTATAGGTGCTGTTATATCTATGTTAGTCTGCTATAAGGTGTTGCTATA
>CAMXCT020000450.1:77500-249737 GCA_947184155.2 Cladocopium goreaui
TCCCAATAGTTACCCTGCCTGGTGCAGGATTTCGCAACCATCCACATCTATGTTAGATTACCCTACTGTGGCTAAAACAATCATAAACCATCCAGTCATCACCATCTTTTTTGGGGTGCTATGTTTACCATCCCCCAGTCATGGGTGTGTGTTTATGGCATTGTTTTGCCATGTTTTACCCACTGAAAATCCAAGTGATCTCCCACTTTCCACGCAGCTTCCTGCAAGCCACGCGTTGATACGTTGGAGCTCCTCGTCGCTGAAGGACAACAGCACTGAGCCGGCGGACTGGAGATGGTTTTCCACAGCAACACAAATCGTTGCTTCAAACGAAAAAAGTGGAGGCTTCCAGCAAAAACATCGGTGTCACCCGCAAAAATCAAGGTTGTACCTGGTTTGGCCTTACCTGGAAGTTGGACCAAGGAAACCCACCGGTGCTTGGAGACCTTGAAGAAAACGACAAAAAGATCCAAAGACCATGGGGACAGTTTAAAAGCATGTTGACAGTACAAAAAAATAAATATTAAACATTATTAAACTATAGAATATTATCTATCTATATATATATTACATATTTATATGTATAATGTATATATATATATAATTATATATATATATACATACACATTAGAATCTTAAGTTATGTTCCAAATTTACTTGTCAATTTTGGGAAGGAAACCAAATGGGTTTTGGGTTTTGAACTGTGGTAGCACCGGGCTCTGAGTGCCCTGACCATTCTTCAAAGCTGATCCATCCACCCCTGACAGCGGTGCACTGCCGTTGTGACATGTTGTAACAGTGCGAACTGCCGTTGTGACTCCGTTCGCCCGCTCAGAATCCAAGAAGATCCACAACAGCGATTTCCAATGTTCCCAGAGGATACCGACATACCCTCGCCCCCTGGCACCTCTGCAGCAGGTTTGGGGGACCAACAAAGGTAAGCAATACTTCAGCCTGGTCGTGATAGTTTTCTTGCAGTGAAAACATCTGATTTCTTGCGTTTTTGGATGTATTTGTCACCTCAAAAATCTGCGAAACCCATTTTTTGTGTTCTTCTATTTTTCACCCCAAAAAATTGAGTGGCACTTCCAACCGCAAAGTTTGATGTCAACATGTCAAGCAATTTTGGTGAAAATTCTCATCCCAGAATTCGGTGAAAAACCTGAAGTTGTTCCCCAAGTCACCACTAGACTGCGATGGTCAAGACCTAAACCTCGAACTGGGTACAGACTCAGAAGGGTATCATCATAAATTCCGAACCCCCAACTTTGAGTGGGTCTTCACATTCCGCACATTCAATATCTTCAGCATATTCTGCAAGATACCAGGGTGAAATGAGCCAGATTCCAATCTGCTCCAGACTGAGTGACCCTAAACCATTCACTCCTTACGAAAATGATCATCGCCACATTCCACGCTTGAAATTGCAGAAAGGATTTTTCACCAAACCCTACATCCAACTTCTCTCCAAGAACATGCATCCGACCTGGTCTCTGTGTTGAGCTGTTCGGGCTCCCTCAGAAACCGACTCAACAGCACCGCTCGGGGGGACAAGGGCTTCATGGCACACTGGGAAATCCACTGGAAATACTGGATTTTTATCCAGCACCATGGGAATATGAACTAGAATTGGGAAAAGATATGGGGATGTGAAACTATAATCTGGTTCTTGGTTGCGCCACCCTCCTTTAAGAGATATTAGTTACTAGTTCATTTTGGGATCATCGGTGGGGGATGGAAAATAAGATGTTTGATTTCAACCAGGAGGATATTTTGCAGCTCCAGAAGTCTTTGGCAAAAGACGATTCCTCATCCATTTTCAACCATGCTTGTTTCAGGGGAGACATGCTTTCGTTCAAAAATTGGGATACCATCTGGTAAACAAACATAGCTATTGAAAATGGCCATTTATAGTGGATTTACCCATTGAAAATGGTGATTTTCCATCGTTTTTTGTATGTTTACCAGAGGGTACCCCAAAATTGCAGCTTCAATCATTGGGAAATCAATGAACAACCATGATAAACCACTGGATTTGGATTTGGGAATGTGTGCGCTGCCTGGCCGAGAATGGATCAGACATGTCGTCGTTAAACCACATTTTGGACGCCAAGATGGGATATGTTGGTCCAATTCAGCAAACATGTCAAACATACCCTCTGGTAATTTAACAGTTCGCTATTGAAAATGACCATAGAAATAGTGGATTTTCCCATTAAACATCATTAAACATGGTGATTTTCCATCGTTTTTTGTATGTTTACAAGCGGCCGGGTATCCCTTATAAGGCCAAGCTGCTGGGCACTCACCGCGCCCTGAAGTCGACCACGGAGTCCCCGTTGTTTGAATAGTAACTGAATAGTACCCTCTGCTTATGACTAACATAGCCATGGAAAATCACCATTTTTAATAGGTAAACCATCTATTTCTATGGGCCATCTATACCATGGCTATGTTAAATAACCAGAGGGTACACGATTCATCACGATTCTAGATTTTTTTTTGAGGAACCAAGACTGAATTTAGAGATGTTTGGTTGTTAGAGTTCCAATTTTTTTCTGGGATGTGGGATCCTGACCTTTTCGGAGACGTGGAATGTGGAGATGTATGAATTGAACATCACAATTCATCACCCGGAAATAACTGCGATGATTTGGGATATCTCCATATACCAACCTTCATTCGTTGAGGTTGGCCTCAAGTCACACCGTAGCCAGTTGCAAAAATGTCCGTGCCGTTCTAAGCTAGCCATAAGAGAGATACAATCTTTGCGACCCCATTTGGGTATAGCCATGTATAGCCATAAGAACCCGGATTCTGACATTCGCTCCAATTGTCTTCAATGACTTGACTGGTGAAAAAAGTGCTACAAGCCATTGCCACAACATTGGGGTCCCCCCGCAGTTTTTTGGACAAACCCAAATCCGCATAGGTTATAATAAATAATATAGTGATCTTATTGTATCCCAACTGTCATACATGTATCTGACCAATCTTCCAGTAACCCATACTGAATGTATCCCACATTAATCATTAGATACTCTGAATTGAAGTGTGTCTGAAAATCCCGCACAACGCACTGTGCACCCCTGTGACTGGGAAATCATGCTTGAGAATCCCCTCGAAGCTATGGAAACCCCATCAGCTCCCACCTCCTCCCTCAAACACTGCAGGGCTGCCCCAATGGGCAGTTGATAGTCCAGGATTTGCCAGAGGCCTTCCCTGAGAATGGTGGATTCTCATGGATTTGCCAAGCTTCTTTTTGTATGTTTACGTTTACTGTATGGGATGTGTTTCTGATCGTTTATGGGATTCTAAGTTCATTGCACTGCTAATGGTGCTATTTTTTTGGAGTCAACACAATTGAACGAAACGATGTATGGAAATCCATGGGGGGGACATCACACATCTAGGAAAATGATCTACAATGTGGGTAAAACAATAATAAACCATTCCCCAAGTCACCATTTTTATAGGTGGTATAAACCATTGCCAGTCATGGCTGGTTCATGACATTGTTTTACCCACATCAATGGTTAATAATGGTATGAATGGATGGTTAACCATCACTATTCATCACCATTATTCATCACCATTATTCACCATCAATGTTGATATCATTGTTTTACCCACCTTACAATTCTGCTAGGTCTTCCATGAAACAACGCGAATCTGGAGGCAACTTTGAAGGCAACCACTTCACCTCAGCTCGAAAAAAATCATCCGAATCATCTTCCAACATCCGCCATGGCCCTTTTTCAACTCCAAAAATGTCCCTCTGAAAATGCCAGGTATATCCCCGTTTTTTGCCATCAAATTATAGCTGGTTGGTGGTTGAGCCCCACCCCTCTGAAAAATATGAAAGTCAGTTAGGATCACGACATTCCCAATATGATGGCAAAAATAAACATGTTCCAAACCACCAACCAGATAGTGAAAATCATCTTCAAAACCCATGAAATCTGGAGGGTTTCCATGGTTTTCCCCGAAAATTTCAGACAAACAAACCCAGCACCTCTGGAACCCCCATGGCCCCAACCCCCACCTGGTGGTGTAGTGAAACAGCACCCGCGGCACCACGGGCGCGGCGGCGCGGAGGTCTAGGACCTTCCGTTGGACACCCCAGACAGTAGCTGATTCTACTATATTAAACATCCCCATTGATGGCGGATTCGACTATTAAATCAACTTATAAATTACCATAGCAAAACTATTATGGTAAACTTATATTAAACTATTAAATAACCATGGTCATTGTCCATAGCAAAACTGGTAAATTCCCAAAGGGATCCAAATTTGGTGTGTCTCGCCTCTGACCACACGCGAATGCGCGTACTCCGATGCTCAAAAAATGCCACGAGTCGCTCCTGGCACTCCGATATCAAACCATCATCCCAAATACTGGCGCTAAACTTAGGAAATGGGGGAATGGGATGATTGTTCATGTTATTATGGGTCATTCTCCCATTCCCTACGTTTAGCACCAGTTTTATCAAAGGCTTGAACATAGACGATCTTTGAAAGCACCAACCAGAATCGGTGTTTTTTTCCTACACTTGGAAAACAAAAGGGGGCCGTGTACCCTCCACCCCCACCATAGGTGCCGGCTCGTGCAGCCTGGTCAGAATTAAATATATATATATATTATATATATTATATATATATTATATATATAGGAAAACACCGTTGAAAAGGGTGGCAAAACCGCCAGCTGGTCACCAAAATGTGAGGTGCGGTGCAAAGCCTTTCTTGAAGTCAAACCATGGCAACTGGAAATCCACCCATTGTTTGATGTGAAAATCACCTATTCAAAGAGCAGATACAGATATTTATATATATAATTCATATAATTATACATATATTATATCTTTCTTATTCATTTTTCATTGCCATATGTTTGAGTATCCAAGGGCGACCCAAATCAAACTGAAATCGGTCGCGGGTAGAAGTTCAACTGGGGAAGTCAACGTAGCTGAGTTCGTAGCTGATTTCTCAGAATGACTCTGAACAGAGAGTATGTTATGTGCCAGAAATCATCAGAAATCAATCAGAAATCAATGGTATAAGAGTCTTATATGTTCGCAGACATCGGAAGCACTTTTTTGTGGCTCGCTGTGAGAGGAGATATTCCGATGACTGGAAGCTGTGCTCTGGTGGTATTTCAAATTTCTGTCCCTCACTTTCCTCTGTTTTGTTGAGTCAAAGTCAAGAAACCAGAGAGACGGAATATGAAGGTTTCCTAAAATAGGGGTACCCCGAAATCATCCATTTTATTGGGATTGTCCATGATTATAAAGATCCATTTGGGGGTACCCCCCATTCCAGGAAACCCCCAGATATCATAATATATCCGAATGGTGAACATCAAAATAGCTGGCAAATGAATGTTTATCCCCCTAAACATGGTATTTATAGGTAATGATCCATAGCCATATCCCAATATATGTCCCTTTTTCTCCACATGTTCTTCCTTAAATCTCCATGCCTAGTTCGTCGACAAAACGTTTACCCGTCCATGGAGTGCTGGTAGACTTCTTCAAGCACTGCGGTGTAAGGACCGCCGCCTGCATCGTGAAACGCAGATGGGGTGACGGGTCATGCATCCCATTCCATGGGAATCTTTATAATGAGGGGTATATAAGAGAATATATAAAGGAAAATCATATATTTAATGACGATATAAATCCCTATTAATGTTGTCGTCTTTTTCGCAGTTCATAGATGATGATAATCACCAATATATTGGATTGTGGTAATGGGACTGTAAGTTGTTTTAAACTACTTTTTAATTTGCTCTAAACTATTACTATGCTGTAACCAAATTCATCAACTAGTTACTAGTTGCTTTGAACTACTTTTTCATCTGGGTTTATCGGGAAATGGGGCAATGTGGTATACCCATTAAAAAAAAGTCGGGGATCGTTTCTACAAACCATTTACCCTCTGGTAAACTAACATAGCTATTGAAAATTGCTATTTATAGTGAGTTTTCCCATTAAAAATTGTGATTGTCCATAGTTATGTTAGTTTACCAGAGGGTATAAAATTGCTGGTAAAGTCGGGGATTGATTGTTGGCTTTACCAGATATGCCACTCAATTTAGCCCAAAAAAATGCAGAGAAATGATGGACCAGGACTGGGTCTTTCCCCCATTTTCCTACCCAGGATATTCTGAAAAAAACTGTGAAAATATGTGAAAATATGGTCTAGATATGCTCTAATTTGAAAAAAAAAAAACTTGACTATCAATCATTTCAATTCATTCTTCGAAACGAAAATGGCCAGGAAAACTTGAGACCAGGCGGAGGCGGACGAAAGGTAGTGTAGTGGGAGAGGAGTGGTGTCAAAATGCTGCGCCCCTAAGATGATACACCAAAAACTTTTTTGCGCAGTCTAAGATGATTTTATCCAGAGCATGACTGCATGATACGGTGTCTTGTGCAGCGTGAAATGATGCACAAAAAGGGGTTTATTTAAAACCCCTTTTTAAGACCCCTTGCAGCAACTGTTATTGAGGCTGAAGCAAACCAATTATGCTGGACTACAGGGACATCTCCCTCATGGAGAGTGTGCCTCTACTGTGGCGGACCGTGACCGCGTCACCCGTGGGAATTGAACCCATGACAATTGATATCTAATACATAACGTCGAGAAGTCTACGTTTTCCACGGGCTGGCCCCCCAATACCCCCTATCTGGCCAAATTACTTTAATTCTTACCTCGTCTCCCTCGTGTCTTAATTTGTTCCCCATGATTACTGTCCTCGTTCGTTAATTTGCAGGTGCAAATTAAGGCTTTACCTCGTTAATTCGAAGGAAGAAAGTAGCTTGTGGGCCTTCTTTCCAGGGTCCAACCCGAAGGAAAAAAAACTTTTCAGCTTCCGAAAAGTTTTTTCCACGATCCACGGTCTCTTGCAGGGATTTTTAAATCTGAGTCTGATCGGTCTTTGCGCTTCTTGCGCTTGGGTGGTGACATCTCTGACATTATCGCAGAGATGCAATGCTCTTCTGGAGCAACTCTGAATCCTACTGCTTCTGCAGCCGTCAACCCACGAAGCGGGCCTCTGGCGATAGAAAATAAAACTTTTTGGGGCCTGAAAAGTTGTTTTTCCTTCCTTGCCTGCTGACCGGCCTCTGGCGATAGAAAATAAAACTTTTTGGGGCCTGAAAAGTTTTTGTGCCTTCCTTGCCTGCTGACCGGCCTCTGGCGATAGAAAATAAAACTTTTTGGGGCCTGAAAAGTTGTTTTTTCCTTCCTTGCCTGCTGGCCGGCCTCTGGCGATAGAAAATAAAACTTTTTGGGGCCTGAAAAGTTTTTTTTCCTTCCTTGCCTGCTGACCGGCCTCTAGCGATAGAAAATAAAACTTTTTGGGGCCTGAAAAGTTTTTTTTCCTTCCTTGTCTGCTGACCGGCCTCTGGCGATAGAAAATAAAAACTTTTTGGGGCCTGAAAAGTTTTTTTTCCTTCCTTGCCTGCTGACCGGCCTCTGGCGATAGAAAATAAAACTTTTTGGGGCCTGAAAAGTTTTTTTCCTTCCTTGCCTGCTGACTGGCCTCTGGCGATAGAAAATAAAACTTTTTGGGGCCTGAAAAGTTTTTTTTCCTTCCTTGCCTCCTGACCGGCCTCTGGCGATAGAAAATAAAACTTTTTGGGGCCTGAAAAGTTTTTTTTCCTTCCTTGCCTGCTGACCAGCCTCTGGCGATAGAAAATAAAACTTTTTGGGTCCTGAAAAGTTTTTTTTCCTTCCTTGCCTCCTGACCGACCTCTGGCGATAGAAAATAAACCTTTTTGGGGCCTGAAAAGTTGTTTTTCCTTCCTTGCCTGCTGACCGGCCTCTGGCGATAGAAAATAAAACTTTTTGGGGCCTGAAAAGTTTTTTTTCCTTTCCTTGCCTGCTGACCGGCCTCTGGCGATAGAAAATAAAACTTTTTGGGGCCTGAAAAGTTTTTTTTCTTTCCTTGCCTGCTGACCGGCCTCTGGCGATAGAAAATAAAACTTTTTGGGGCCTGAAAAGTTTTTTTTCCTTCCTTGCCTGCTGACCGGCCTCTGGCGATAGAAAATAAAACTTTTTGGGGCCTGAAAAGTGTTTTTTCCTTCCTTGCCTGCTGACCGGCCTCTGGCCCCCAAAAAAGTTTTTCTAGCCAAGCCCAAGCATGCAACAGAACCAATGCAAGGCTACCTCGTCGAGGTCGGCTAATTCTGATGAGCAAATTAAGGGCTGACCTCGCTAATTCCTGCAACCTGCCTCGTTGCCTCGGCTGTCCTCGCTATAATTTGTGCAGCCCTATGATTGTGCTGAAGCACGGAGAACTCAGGTAGCTGACGCTACCTTTCGTGACTTCATCTTTGGCAGAGAAAATCAATTAATGAATTCCAGAAAAAATGGCTGGGTGCAAAATGGGTGATTTCCACCCGAGAAACACAGTGTAAGGATTTCTGCAACGGAGAAAGCAACGGGCAATCCAATGTTCATGCAGAATGCAGAACGAGAAAAATGGTGGATGTTGAAAAAAAAAAGTGGCATGGTGGCATGGCACCAGGTAATGCGGATGTTTCACGAAAAGCCGTGGGACTTTTCCAGTGAAGTGTTGGTTCCGGAGACGAGTCAATTGGTGTCTCGTGAAGCTATCCCGATGCGACCTACCGTGACCTATGTCTCTGTCCAAGCCATCTTGAACTGTGGCGACCATCATTCCGCCAAAGAAAATCTCTCTTTCCCTACTTATCATATCTTATCATCATCTGTGTGCTTTGGTCGGCCAGTTTTTAATAGGAACCGAAACTGCATCCATCAACCCATCTTCAACCGCGCCTTCCAAGAGCTCTCCATGTAGGTATCCTCCCGCGAAGTACCCGGCCAGTGGCGCCGTCCATCGGGGCGCTCCGCGACCGGGAGAGGCACCGGGCAGATCGCCTTCAGCAGCAGCCGAACATCGAGAGATAAGCCATGACCGAATCGAAAATCTCTGAAAGATAACCATCCCAACAGATATCCATCTTAGATAATCTTAGATAACAAACCATCCCAACATAACAGATAACAACTTCCAGTATGAAATTTTCAATCAAGATTGGATCAATTGGGATGGTGATCTCTCTATCTTTGATGCTGATCTCCTGGGATGATTTTTTTGAAGTAACTGAAATGAGCTGGGATCAATGACTGATGTGGTAATCCTGAATATTTATTTAAAAAAAGAAGTCCAGGTTTATGACATTGACTTTACCAGATTACAGTAGTCCCAATCTTCAAGACACAAATCCGAGCGATGTTCCAGTCGCCGCCACACTGATGCGAAGCCCGGTGTTTTGGATGGGGTTTGCCATGTTTTGCCCTATAGATATTGGCGAATTCCTTGTGGTTCCAAATTTACATGTGTCAATCATGTGTCCTCACCATTCTTGGTTCTATCATGTTCTATCATGTTCTATCTGATCATCCGAAGCATGGTTGTTTTATATTGTTTACATGTCACAGCCCTCACCATTCAAACACAGGGGGTGCCTTCTGGCTTCCCATGTTTGCTCTGCGCATGCGATGCACCCATGGCAGTCGGGCAATGGGGAAAAACCCATCGTTCTTGAATGACGACCGAATAATCATGGTGTGGTTGTGATATCAAAAGTGTGTGACTGTCGCTAATTACTGGTTGATTCTTAAGGAAGTTGTCCAGCAACCTATGGTTTGCAAGTATAGAAGGGATATCTGGAGATATCCTGTTCAACCATTCTGGGTTCCAGCAGGTGTCCCTTCAAGTTCGACAGTCGAAGTAATCTTTGGGCGACCGTGGAACCAGAGGTCCCCGAAAGCCAACAAGGTTTCTTCTTTGGCGCAGGGATGTTGCAGGAAGAAAACTTGAATGCCTTGGCCGAACAGAGGGCTAGAAAGGATACATTGCAGTGTGTCAAAACCTTGTACCCCTGCAGTTCACATCAAAATAGCTGGGATTTATGGATGTTCATCCCCCTAAAAATGGTATTAAGTAGGTATTGATCCATACCCACACCAGCTTAACATGATCTTGTGCAAGTGTAGCGTGCGTGCTCTCGTTTGGTCGCAGGGTCCCTGCAAGCTTTGAGCCAAGAGACTAAAGACACCGAGGCTCAACAAAAGGGAGCGGGGCTGAGGGAAAATGGGGATCACAACCAAGTAAAAAGACAAGAGGGAAGAAATAAAACCAAAAGAAGCCAGAAAGAACAAAAAAATGAAACAGAAAGAAAGAACAAAAGAAGAGAACGAAGAGAACACAATGAAAGAAAGATGAAACAATAATACTGAAAAAAAAATACAGGAAAAAAGAAAAGAAAGATGAAAAAGAAAGAAACGGACACAAAAGAAGCTAAGTAAACGCCTCCGAGGGAGAATCGAACTCCTGCTTGTCCCCAAGCCCCTTGGACTGAAGTCAAGTCCTGGCACCAGCCAGACTCACGGAGGCTCTATGGACATCTATTTGTATGTCTTTCTTGCTGGCGTTCCGTGCCGCAAGGATAACCTCCTTGCCACTCACTTCTCATCCTCACTCCTCATCCTTATTTATGACCATGAACATGATCACAAGGTGGTGGGATTGCCAATAATGTCTCTGGTTTATATCACCACTTTCTGGAGAGTTTTCTGTTTGTTTTAAATCCTGCTGTCAAGGCCGTAAAATGGAAGTTGCCTTGATATCAACCACCATCCAAATGATAGCTATGATCATTACACTTACAGGATGGCCCCCCCCCACAGTTATAAGTTGGTTTACAATGCTTATAAACCATTATAACCACCATTAACTATAGTTATACATATCTACCATAAACCATAGTTAAGCCACTTATAAGGCAACCCCATCATGTAGTAGCATCATTTCAAACAGCCAAGGCACATGCGATCCGACTAGATGGGTCTGGGTCAAAAATTGGGAACCCCGGCTTTCCCTAAACGTGTGTTTATGGGAAGCTGGCTTCAGATATATTTAAGAAGAAAAATTGCTGACATCAACTTCCCTAAACTTTCACAATGGGAAATACTTTGAAATACACATGTCGTTCTTCAAGAACACACGCACGCATCAATACACATAGAGTCTCCTGATTGTGTTGTTCCCTATGGATCCAAATTCTGCAAAAAGAACAAATATAAGTTTACAAGACATACTGGGTAAATACTGCCTCTAAAGGTACTTGGATTCGTAGGGATGCGTCTATAAATAGAAATATCTGTCCACATGTATCTATTTACATATCTTTTGAATATGCAAATCATATCAATCAGATTATATAATTATATACAGGATATACAGACTATATGTCCTAAAATAGGGGGGGGCAAATCATCCAAGTTCTTAGGCCATTTCAGTATTGAAAACCACGGTGATTTGGGGATCTCCATTTTGAGAAACCCCATACCCTCTGGTAATTTAACATGGCTATTGAAAATGGCCATAGAAATAGTGGATTTTCCCAGTAAAAATGGTGATTTTCCATAGCTATGTTAGTTTACCAGAATAAACCATTCCCAAATGGGTGGTTCCGCGCTGATTTGTGTCCCAGACCCAGGCCCGGAACTGTTCAAAGCTCCGCCGGATGAAGACGGTTCTGCTCGTGGTCTACGGCATGGCTCGGCGACGTTTTAAGTTGTTCAATAAACCCCATTAACTGTAATTATATCCACCATAAATATCCACAAGACATATGATATGAATTGATATGATATAATATATATAAGGTTGATTTTTCTTCACCAAACTTGCCATGAAACAATTTTTAACCAATTCTGCTTGCGCAAGCTATTTTTCGATGGATTTAAGCGATGCCCGAGCACGAACCGTGCTAACACCCAGTGACAATGCGCGTTCTGCATCTGCTTTCGATGCACAGGAGTCTTTGACTGCGTGCATGACATTACCAGATGCACCGGTTCCATAGTTTCCAGGCACATCTCTGGGACCTCAAGTTGCTAAGGGGTTCTTTGTTTGCTTTGGCTACACCGGCTACACCACATTTTGGTAGAGATTTTCTACGGGGTGGATAATCGCACGTCATTTTGGAAGTCGGTGAACATAGTCTGGTTGGTGGTATACCTAACCCTCTGAAAAAATATGTTTGTCAGTTGGGGGTACTATTCCCAATAGATGGAAAAATAAAAATGTTCCAAACCACCAGTCAGTAAATGTTTCCAAGTACAGTAACATTTACTTTTCCATCAGTCTTTCTTTCTGGGATCCCTGTACCATAGGTGGTCAACCCCCCAAAAAAACAGCACCAAAAAAGATAGAACAGTTTTAAACAACTCTAAAATAGTGATGATTTACTCTTGGGTCTTCTCAGTGTTACTAAGTTACTAATAATATCATCATTTAGAAACCTCAAGGGCTGGGTTCCCTCAACAAATCAGCATGTTGTGATCCGAACTGTGCAACTGGAAGGTATGGTCTGAGTCGTTCGCCTCCCAAGTTTCACTTGAGGAGCCGTAAAAAACGGGGGAACATTGCTCCTCTCTAGCTCCCTGGGCAGCTGGTGCGACTGGGGTTTCCAGGGTCGGTCACAAGGGACAGATCCACCATGAAAAGTTGCACCGAAACCGTCATGATCTTCAGCAACCATGGAGAAAAATCACCGATTTTTGAACAGGTCGGCTGGGGAGGAGTGACCTCAACCATGCAAATATAGCCTCTGCAGAGTCACAGTTCGCTATGGAAAAGCACAATGGATTAATCGTGATGCGGGCCACTTTCCATATGTTCCATTGCTATGTTGGATTCCCAAAGGGCATAAAAGGTACTGGGTTCCTATGGAACTACTATAGGAAGGTGGCAAAACCAATGACAAATCATCCCCAAAATTGTACTATGGATGGGTTAAACCCATCGCCAAATTGGAGGTTTACTGGATTTACTACAACTATCAATGCCCAAACGCATCTTCCAAGAGGCGGTACCTGGAAATAACGGGTCAGAAAACCATTGATATGGGCTGATATGGGCTCCGTTAATTCATACTGAACCATGGTTGCTCAAGTCCCCGTTTTTCACTGGATTTCACTGGGTAAATCCAATGTGTTCTCTGATTTGGTCCCCATTTCCCGCCTTTTCTGGGGATTGAGAACCACATCACAAAAGCCAAAGCCTGAAATCCCATAAAAATTTCCCTTGGTCAATCCCCGCGTTTCTCCCGCCTTCCGGTGCCTGCCGATTCGGGGAAACTTTCGAGGCACCATTCGAAAATGATGGATTTAACCAAACATAGGGGAAAATCCAAGGATAATGAATAATGAATGAAGAACTACTGCATAATGGATGATTAATGGATGATTAATGAATGACTAATGGATGACGAATGAAGAACTAATGATAATGGTTAATTGATGGATAATTGATGGATAATCGATGGATGGTAAATGGATGATTATATAACTGGTGAATAGCTGACTAGTTACTGTAATGAATAATAGTGTGATGAGGATTCCGATCACCAATCATATTTAACCAACTATTTAGGATGATTGATTAAATGAATAACTACTGAATAATTAATGGACCTACTAATGGATGGTTAATGAAGAACTAATGAATGATTAATGGACAGTCGGAATTACAGTACAGGCGAAAATAAGGATTCAACGATTAAACATTGGTGGCATAATGGGGATGCAATGGAAATATCATAGGAGATATTTACCGTTAATATTCATAAACCCCTTCCCCCAAATATCAAAGACCCCTAGAAACCATGGTTTAGGATCGGATTTACATTTGGAATCATAGAATGGGGATGGTAAAAAAAATCGGAGGATGGGACTATACAAAACTTGTTATACAAAACAGAAACAGAAATATAAAACTAACCATGATGAGGATATTTATGATATAATAGGTTATGATGGAATAATATGGGATATTGTGGGATATACTCCGATACACTGAGATAAGCAGCCCCAATCTACTAAATCCCAGTTCTTTCCTCATCTTTTGGAATAGATGTGTTTTCTTTCCAGAATTTGCCTGTGGTGGATTTCGATGCATGTTTCCAGAAATTAATGATATTCTATGTACAAAAGGACGGATTATTGCGAAAACTATGGATTGATTTGTTGATTGACCTTTTTGAAAAAAAGAATGCTATGGATCTGTTCTGATTTATTCCACTAATGATCTTTTGACTTACCAAAACATGATGGAGTCATGTGGATTTATCTGTTTCTAAAGTTTAAGCCTAAATAGATGGAAAAGATATCACTGGTATACGGTATACGTGATATCGCTACTTTATTGTCCTGCCAAATCACCATTGAAAAACCCATGGCTGAATATGAAGTACACATGATGCCTACCTGATAGCCAACAGGTTTACAGCTGTTCCATCCATTCCGGTGAAATTTCACCAGGATCAGGGGTGGAAAGCAAGAAAATCTTGCTGATATCACTCATGTCTGAGTAGAATCTACGTCCTAGGCGATCTAAGTGATATGGATCTCTTTGTCTATGTATATAGTCATACATTTGATTGCGTACAATCAAAATTAAGCACGAAAACAACGCAGAAATCGCGAAGAATATGGCGGGGTTGACCTTGAAACTTCTATGATTCTATCAACAACAGTGGATATGGACATTCAATAGTATGTGTATATATATATACTACAATATCTCGTCTATACCCATTGCCATTGGCATTACACCACTCTACTTCTTTTATCATTGTTAGTATAACTTATACTGCTGTGATCATAATTAGATAGTACATATATGTTATACTGTTGTGATTGTGCTGAATTTGACCAATGTGATAATTAAACCCAATGCCATTAAAAAAAAAAATGCCATAAATGGGCCATAAACCATCCCCAACTTCAGAAATTGGTTTTCAATCCTCCAGCATCGAAGGTTTACTCATCTTATGCCCCAATCTTTGATACCCCGTTGGAAACCCATGGGTTTTCTATTGGATTTATTTATTTCGAGCGCCCATTTGAAAGTAATTAGTTCAAAAAAAAGGGGGATGGGATTACATAAAGATCCAGTTACAATGAGATTATATCCCATAACAACTGGAGGGTTATCAAATGATCATTATAAATATTTATAAATCCCATATATATCCATATAGATCAAATGTTTCAAATGATCCAATTCTACTCCGCTAAATTGGAGGCATTTACCTTTGGACGTCCCATAAATGACCGTCGTTTCCCCTGTCGCCCGCCTGAGCGCTGCCGCTCGCCGCACTCGCCCCCGGCCCGGCATTGCCACCCCAGACGGCGCGAGGGCCCGGTGGGGGGATGCTTTTGGCCTTGGACGAGCGTTGCAGGGTGCTCCATAGCCCATAGCTAAGTTGCTTTATGAGTTACCCTCTGGTTATGACTAACAGTTCGCCATGGAATAGATGGCCCTAATCGAAATAGATGGTTTACCTATTAGAAATATTTAAAAATGGTGGATCTTTCCATGGCGAACTGTTAAATAACCAGATGGTAATTAGGGTCTATGGGGAACATCCCATGATTTGGATCCCAAATAGAAGCAGAAATTCTCAGGTACCCAACAGGTTGCACCTTTTGTTTGATGGCTTAAAGATGTTTAAATGGCTGAAAAATCCCACTTTGATCCTCAAGATCCAATCAGATGGATGAAAAACCCGATGTTTCTTGATTATTTCGGCAAGTTGAATGGGAGGTACTCAAATTGATGATGAGCTCGTCATGAGGTCGCAACAACAAGCCCACAAATCCGAATATAATCCCAAGATAGCTCTATAACTCATAATCCCATATCAAACCTGTATGATAACCCACAAACATCCCATGATAGCCCATGTTTCATCCAAATCTAGACAATCTAGACCACATAACCCCATCCCAATTTCATAGTCAACCCCTAATCATTTCAAACCCATCCATCATCAAACCCTCGAAACTCGTGATAAACTCATTGATGAAACCCGATTGAACCAAGTGTAGTCCCACAATAAACCCATCTTAAAACATACATTTGGATATCAAGACTCTGTTTTTTCCATCAAAATTGCTGGGATAAAAACGGATGGCTTATGAATGTTGATCGAATGTGTTGATCCGTGCTCCATAGACATCCCACGAAATTGTCCCCATCATTTACCAAAATCGCATAAAATCCCACTAGTCCCACGAACAAATCCCAGTGAAATCCCATCAAATCCCACTGAAATCCTATTTTTAACAGCCAAAAGTCCAACATGAAACCCATCAAATCTGCTAAGGCCGACACCTTGGCCGCATTCTGCGCCGAGGCTGCCAGTGAGGTGCGTTTCCGGTCCTGCCAAGCACTGCCAAGGCAGCCGAAAAAAAAGTGGTTTTTGCCACCAAAAATGAGGGTTTTGAGTTTTACCAACGATGGTTTTTACCAGCTTATGATGGTTTTCTATGGTTTTCTGGGTGTTAAAAAAAACACCGTTTGGGATTTTTATGGACTTTTGAAGCAGCAAAATGGACTACTATCATTTTTTTCCGGTAAAGTTTGCCGTGTGCCAACTAGAATAGGAGCTTGAAAGTGTTGGGTGTAATCAAAAAACTACGGGTGGAAATGTAGAACCATCAAGACTGGAGATGCGATGTGGGGAATGGCAACATATGGATGGCAATGGGCCATGGGACCATGCCCATCTCGCAAGGATTTTTTTTCACCGGTGGATACATGTGTGAGCTATACCATTCTAGTCCCAACTTCTATAAAACGCAAAAAAATGGCAGTCAAAACCTTGGCACCCTACTGTCGGTACCCGAAGATAGCTGGTATAACTGGATTAGGATTCCCCTATGGTCATAACAAACGACCCATCCCCAACTTGGCTCAAGTCGTACGCCCTCAACTTGGCTCAAAATTACATGTGGGATCCATAAATCGGGGTACCCTAAATGGATGGTTTATAATGGACAATCCCATAAAAATTTATGATTTAGGGGTTCCTCATGGTTCCTCCATTTTAGGAAACCTCCATATCTCAGATGGTGCAAAACAAGAATTAGGTAGTGAGATAAGCGAGATACTAAGAATTAAGAAGGACCATATTTTCATCCATGTTCCATACCGTCCATGTGCTGTGATACCAGTGATCAAACCTGGCTAGTTGGCAAATCCCAATTTACTTCGAACAGTTTCCCATAGACGATTACAATCGATTACATATCAATAGGATAGGACAGGATACGATAAGATCAGATAAGATCAGATAAGATCCATGGATCGATCGATAGATAGATAGATACCCATTTAGATCAGAGATTCCCAGCGGCCCCCCATGTTTGATTCCTATAGAAGGTAAATCTACTAGTATCTGCTTATCCCATGATTATCCTAATGAAACCATCTAAAACCGCATTAAACGACCACAAAACCATCTAAAACCGCATTAATCTACCACAAAACCATCTAAAACCGCATTAATCTACCACAAAACCATCTAAAACCGCAATAAACTATCACAAAGCCATCTAAAACCGCATTAATCTACCACAAAACCATCTAAAACTGCAATAAACTATCACAAAGCCATCTAAAACCGCATTAATCTACCACAAAACCATCTAAAACCGCAATAAACTATCACAAAGCCATCTAAAACCGCATTAATCTACCACAAAACCATCTAAAACCGCAATAAACTATCACAAAGCCATCTAAAACCGCATTAATCTACCACAAAACCATCTAAAACCGCAATAAACTATCACAAAGCCATCTAAACCCGCATTAATCTACCACAAAACCATCTAAAACCGCAATAAACTATCACAAAGCCATCTAAAACCGCATTAATCTACCACAAAACCATCTAAAACCGCAATAAACTATCACAAAGCCATCTAAAACCGCATTAATCTACCACAAAACCATCTAAAACCGCAATAAACTATCACAAAGCCATCTAAACCATGTTGACCTACCATTAAAAAGCCTCCATTTCTGTCATTTCCCATCCATCGATTCGCAAGAAAAATCGCACCTTGGGCACAGGCCTGGGCCTCTGCGAGCGCCAGTTTCCAGTGCCTGAGTTCAGCCAGTTTCGATTGGGGAGTTGACTGATGTGGTAATTTTATGGGAGAAGATGGGAAAATATTGAGATGATGTAACTATCTCCAAGTTTGATGTTTAGCATTTTGTTGGGATATGGCATACCCAAAGGATGATGTTTGTTTATGGTGTGAAATATGGGGAAGAAAAAAACATACCCAAATAACCTATGGATACTTATGGGATGATTTACCATTGACATTTACTAAATAAACCATACTCTAATGATTGGGATGATGTCAAATGACCCCCGAATCATGTTTTTTGTTGACAGCGGAACTTCACCAAAAAAATGGAGATGTTCAGAAACATCCGGGGGGGAACTTACCCTCTGGTAAACGTTTACATAGCTATTGAAAATTGCCCATTTATAGGTGAATTACCCATAAAAAATGGTGATGTTCCATATTTTTTGTACGTATGTTTACCGGAGTGTAACCAGTTGGAAAAAAACTGCGATTGACCTTTCCTGGTGAATCAACATGTCTGGGGTCCATGCCAAATCCAACCATTTTGGGGTCTGTCTTTAAGAGGTGGTACCCTCTGGTAAACATACAAAAAACTATGGAAAATCACCATGTTTAATATGTAAATCAACTGTAAATGGTCATTGTCAATAGCTATGTAAACGTTTACCAGAGGGTACCCCTATTTAATGCAAGTTTTTTGGTGAAAATGATGTTTAATCATCAGGAGGTTTTTTTCGGTCGATTTTCAGACAAACCTACATGGACTTCCAATGGGAATTATTGTTTATCCACTGACATCAATCACTATTTGAATAGTTTTTATTATATGATTGAACGTTATCATTATTAATAATTGATATATTATGATATATGGATTAGTGTTCTTATTTTGGTATTTGATGATGTTTATGTTGTTATTCCATGATAGTAGAAAAAATCCAAGGTGCTATTGTTATTCTATGTTATTATTCATTATCATCAACTACTCTCCGGCACTCTAAAGTGGGAATGGAAACATCACCATTTTGTTCGATGACCTCCCATCAAGATCTCCATTTAAATAGGGGATTTCCCAATGATTACCATGTCGGGTATGCTCTATATTATGTTTGGTTTCCCTCTGTTCATCCGTTGAATATTCTAACAGGGTACTTTCAATTTTAGATATATAATTTTAATGACTATTATGCATTATAGATTCATTATCATGTGGTGCTTGAGCCACCCATCCCATAAAAATATGATCACCTGAACCATCCCGTTTGTCGGATAAAGTGCACGAACTTTCACAACCCCTGAATTTTGGTCATCTGGGGACGAATCTCCAAATGACCTTAATTCATCCAGATCTTCATGTTCAATCATGTTCATTGTTTTCTGGCACTAACATTGCGAATTACTCCGGTCGGTCGGTCAAGACCGACCCCATGGCACCTTGCGGCACCTCGCCGTAGGAATGCCAACTTGCTTGGGACCTCGGATCGGACAGGAATTCCTTCGTTGTTCGGAGGGCCGAAAACGGCTGGCCAACGGCAGAGGCGAAAGTTCGCGTGTTATATATATATAATATATTATATATATATATATATAATTATATATATATATCGGATATATCACCATTGCAGCACCAGTATTTTAGTGATCTCGACCTGACCCAGCAAAAGGAACCCACATCCATGTCTAGTTTACTTTTAGAGTTTTTTAGCGATTCTTCCCTTGCCACAAAGGATCAACACATCCACCATCATCCACCAAAACAACTGGTACAACTAGGCCCAAAAAAACAAGTTGCCCAACTGCCCAACTCCACCGCATCCAGGACACGTCCCAAAGGTCTCTTGCGTCCCATCCCGCGCCAGCTGCGGGGAATCGTCCGGCATTCCCGGCTGGAAGCTGCTGGGGTCGCCCTCAGGGAAGGTGTCGTTGGGATCCTCGGCCTCGTCGTCGTACCTGGCAACGGCTGAGCTGGGTGCCCGTGCCCATTGGGTTCCCAAGGGCGATCATGAAATTGTGCAAAGAATCTATCATACTGTCAGCTTCTCAAGTCACACCAAAGTTGATTGCAATATTTATCCAGACTATACATAGTTGACCCAGAAGACATTTATCTTTCCTGTCAGTCCATTCTCAGTACTCTTTCCTCCATCCTCTTTTTCAACGCAGAAAGGTCAAGTGGATGAATCCAGTGTGGGATGCTCTCGAGGTTCCGCAATCCACATCGGGATGGAATTCCTCTAGACTAGGCAGGGGATGGGTCAATTTTTTTAAGCGCTATGGGACCGTTAATTTTTTGTATGTGCTTAGTATTTTAGTATTTACCATCTAGGCATTGGGGTGCCCAATTTTGACCCATATAGCTATCACTTTGCCGATTTCGACATACCAAAAAGCCTCCTCAGATCCGGCTCGTCCGAACGAGCTTTGGGGATGGGCAATTTTGGCCCAAACCACTGGTGAGGAGGCTTGGCAACATGGGCTCCACACGAAGTCCTTTGTCTTCTGTGGCCATCTGTCGGGCTGTGGCGGCTTCCACCAGCAATCCGTCCCAGAGCAGGGATTGCGCCTGAGGGGCGATGGTGAACAAACAATGACAAAGGGGAACAGGGGAACTGGATTCAAGAGATATGTTCTCAAACAAAGTATCCTGAGCTTAGTAGGTATGACCTGTTAAGATCTTTTGACTCTGGTACAAGTAACAATACCTACCCCCTCTAGTATACATGTATACTATCTCAGAAAAAAATGACCTGGGAATAGCTGACATTTAAAGTGGCGCAGGGTCTATGTCAGTTGGGGTTGATTATATATACATATATATGTATATATATATATACATATATAATTATGATAATTATATATATAATTATATAATTATATATATATATATCAATATATAATAATGTTATATAATGTAATATTATGTAATATTATGTAATATAATGTAATATAATGTAATATAATGTAATATAATGTAATATAATGTAATATAATGTAATATAATGTAATATAATGTAATATAATGTAATATAATGTAATATAATGTAATATAATGTAATATAATGTAATATAATATAATGTAATATAATATAATATAATAATATAATATAATATAATATATATATAATAAAATATAATGTAATATAATATAATATAGTATAGTATAATATAACATAATATAATATAATAATATATTATGTATATATTATGTCAACATCAAATTGGCTGTGCTCACGCCTCCAGGTCTCCAGGGTCCATGCTATTCACGGACCTCATGAGGTAGTCTTTGTAATGGGCGTAGGCCACAGGACGGAGCTCAGCATCGATTTCACGCCGAAATCGCTGGATGAAGATATTCTGCACCCGGTCTTCATCTTTGAGGGTCATTGGCTTTTCCTGGTGAGCCACCCAAACAAAATCTCACTTGGTCTTGGTCAATTTTGATCATTCTGGTTGTTGGATATGAAGTAAAAAAAAAGTTAAAATCGATAAATCGATAAGTTTCAATCGATAAATCAAGTTATATCCACGTTTTAGTGGGAATAAGAAAATCATGTGCTTCCCAGTGTCCGAATGGACCTTGGTCTGAAACAGTCCCATCAAGGAAAAATCCTCCACTGAAACCAGCCCATCGCCGTTCCTTGGCGGTTTCGAACTTTGCTGTTGCTTCTTCTTGGAGGGTTGCTACCTATGGATTGTGGTTTACTCTTATCGAAAGGAAAAAACCTTCAAAAATCCACGTGCTAACACGGCTGACCCCTTCTCCCTAAAATTCAACATCCCCCAGAAGCCTGGTGGAACATCTCAAATCTCTTCATTTCGGGGCCCCCAAATGCCAAAAAAGGAGGGTTTAGGGACATTTTCCGGGACCTAAATCCATCCAGCTTCAGATCGGTGAGTTCAAAGAGACTTCGGGCTGCTTGCTGCCGCTCCATCTCCAATGAGTCTTCCTGGGTGGAAACCTGGCACCCGTCAACCCGTCAATTCTTTTGGGGGGGTACGATGGGGTAACCCACCGCCCTTAAATTTCGCTAACATGGAACATTGGACAATCAGCAGATGCACGATTTTCAAAATCTTTGGAAAGGCCAGGACCATTTTCCATATTATATAGTTGATGGGAGGGTACATATTTTTGAACCTTCCCACCTGCGTGCAATCGCAGAAAGGAACACTTCCCATGGTCCGCACAGAGGAAGATGGTTTCACTGAAACCGGGACGAAAGACCAGCAAGACCGGCAGTGCTGCTGTGAGCCAAGCATGGCCATGGTGATTCTTTCCCCATGTCTGTTGATAATCAATACTTTCCACCACTTCACCCCTGTTGATAAACACCACCCAGAAATCCTGATTTCGTAGTTCGATTCATTTTTGGATCCCTCAAATGCAAGGTTTGTTATATAAAAGTCTTCATTTCATTGTTCTTGCATTCCCTCCTGCATACACCCCCTACAACATGGAACCCAAAACTCAGAAAATAATCTTCCAAACCAAATCTGTGGGGTTCCATGTGATTTTTTTCTCCAGGTGTTCCGGCATACCCTTTTTCGGATCAAATGACCCCCGCGCAGGCCTCGCGTCACCATCCTGTACTGCAAGTTGACCACTCCCACTGCTGCCCTTTCGATCGTACTGCTCGTAGCGGTCGTAGGCTTCGTTCTCCAGCGCTTGCTGCCTGGGGAGGACTTAGGTCCCTACACAAGGCCCCACAAAATGGGCAGACATGCAAAAACATTGGAAAAATTGATGGAATGAGACCATGATAGACCATGTAGTTTGGATGGAACCATCTTCAGAAAGCCTGGAAATGTAACTTGGAATCCCAACCACATGGTGATTTCACGTCCCAACCACATTGTGGGAAGAAGCCTCTGTACTTTGAGCTCCACCCAAAAACAAACTGCGAGGACCAAGAAAGAGCAGTCCTTGCTCCGTCGGAGTGAATCAGAATGAATGCGTTTTAATAGAATGAATGTGTCTATCTATCTATCTATCTATCTATGTATATATATTTGTGGCCTTAGTATATATATATATATGTTAGATGTATATATATATATTATATTAGATATATAAATATTATATATATATATTAGATATATTAATATATTATATATATATATCATATATATATATATATTAGCTATATATATATATCATATATATATATATATTAGCTATATATATATATTATATTAGATATGATATACGTATATATATATATATATTATATTATATGTATGTATATATATATATATCATTATATTATATTATATATATATATATTATATATAATATGTATATATATAATATGTATATATATATACATATGTGTATATATATAATATGTGTATATATATATATGTGTATATATATATAATATGTATATATATATATTAGATATGTATGTATATATATATATATATATTTATTATATAGATATAATAACACATCTAAAAACAAGAAGTACCCAAAATATTCCAAAATGACATCCCCAAGTTTGATCCATAGCTGGGATCTCCAGGCTCTTGCCATTCCAACTGGATCTGTTCCTTCTGCTTCCAGGTCTCCCAACCTGGTCATGGGCGCTGTCATAACTCAAAAACTTACTGGTGCTTAGCAGGGAATGGATGGGAATGGGGGAATGGGATGATTATTACTAGTGATTATGGATCATTCCCTAATTCCCGACTAAGCACCAGTAAGAAAAGAGGTGGCATATGTTGCATATGGTTGCCTCATAGCTTCTATAGTACTATAGTTCAAAAAAAATGGTCCAGCTAGTTTGGCATCATCGATCCAGAAAAAACCTGGGCTGTTGTTATTGCTCTCTGACACCAACACTCTCTACAGGAGAGTGGAATTCTGGCCCTTCTGCCTTGGCTAAAAAGTTGATTCCAGAGGGCTTCATCCATGAAATCCCAGACATTTTGAGTTGAAAATCCTACTGGACATTTTTACAATTCTTGTTTCAGCCTCATTTTGCCATCGCCAAGAATCGACCAAAATGCTGCGAAATATAGGTGTTATGGTATTGCTGAAAATGGAGTATACTGAGTATACTCCCAAATTGCCAGATCAACCATCATATTTGGGGTACACCATTTTCAGACAGACCCATATAAACATCAGTGTCCCCATTTTTCTTTCATACCACTATAGTAACTATAGTAGCCATGTATTCATTGGTTTTCCGCCCTCATTTCTTGATACTCAGATCACCATCGCAACGATGCTCAAATCCCACCATCCAATTGCTCACAAATGACTTAAATGACAAAAATCATCTTAAACCCAATTAGGTCCCCATGTAGATCAATTGTATATAATTGTATGTATATTAAATACATGTCTTTTAACTTTATCATGTGGTGGGGAAACGAAACGAAAGAAACTTGTCGCTCCAACTGGCTCCCCATTTTTTTGAGGGGATATGAGGATACCCCAAACCGCTCCCTTCACCCTCCATTCACGATACATTTGCAGATTTACTTTTGGATTTACCATTATACCACTAATTACCACTAATTAACCAGAAAAAATCGGACTTTGGGTATCTCTGGATGACCCCCTAAATATACCACTAATTATACCACTAATTACCACTAAATCCGAGAATCCCTCTCTCTGGCTATCTCTGGCTATCTCTGGATGACCCCCTACGTGTCGAGTCACGTGGATCGTCGGTCTGCCCCGGGCTCTGCGCCTAAGCCCGAGTGACTTCCAGCGATTCAGCATGGAAAAAAGTGGTATTTCACTGCAAAAAAATGGTGAATTGTGGTGAGTTCTACGAAAAATCACTGGGATTAACCAGCATCCAAAAATGGTTTTTTTTTTCATGGATTGAATAGGATTGAACTAACCAAAATGAGGACCAGCGAAGAGTCCAGAAAAAAATGGTGCAGTCTGAACCAAATGGCCTCAGAAAACCCCAGATGGTCGACATGACTCAGGTATAGCTCTGTTCATTGGATCTTCAATTTGATTCGCATACTGGCACACACTCATATGGGTATGGGTATGGGTCAAACATCCGCCTCGAAACCACCAAGATGGTTCAATACCCAAAATGCTTTCAATATTTCGGACGATTATCATAAATATTATGGTGGTTGAAAATACCATTTGTTGTCATAATATCATAAATATCATAATATTATTTGCTTCAATACATTTCAATACTCAAACTGGATCGAAATGGCAGATCCGATTACTTGGGCCATGCCGATATCACATGACCGACTGGTCGACCTCCGAATCGCCACCAAGCGGTCACCGGAACTTCGGAGGCCCCAACTCTGCAAAGCGTTGGCAGATTCGTGTGAATCACGGCCTGGGCGATATCTCCATGATGAAAAATTCCCCGTAGGATTGATGGTGAAGACCCTACGGTGTAACAAATATAATATATAATAGATATATAATGATACATATATATATATGGATAGATATAGATGTATATATAGATAGATAGATAGATAGATAGATAGATTGATTGATTGATTGATTGATGGATAGATAGATAGATAGATAGATAGATATATAATATGATACTATATATTATATTATATATTATTATATAACGGTGAAATATGGTGAAATCATGCTTCGCCACCTTTTACCAGGGACCAGGGACCCCTTCCTTAACCGCCAAGCTGCATCCCCTTCCTTGTCGTCTCGCATGGCGGCCATCTGGTTGGACGTGGGACCCAGATTCCTCGGAGGCACCGATCCATCCGAGGTGGACCAGTAGACCGGGAAGTGGCTCATGGTGGTACCAGAAAAGAATGGTTAATAATGGTTAATAGTGGTTAATAGTGGGTAATAATGGTTAATGATTTGGAACCAGAAAATCACAAATTCTCTTTTTCCATGGATTTGGAACCAGAAAATAAAAGATATGGAGGGACTGGGGAGCACTTCTGTTTGATTTGCAACTGGCTACGTATTGTCAATTGGCCTCAGGAAGGGTTGATGTTAGGAGCTTCACCAGTTTTGGATGTTTGGTTTTGACAAATTGACCACGAGAACATCATGTGACAAAATCCACGCTGCCACCGCGAGTTCAAGTATCAAAGTTCCGCGCAAAAGAAAACGCGCAAAGGATGGGGAAGCGTCAACACATTGAAGGCTGAACAACTGAGAACTATATAAAATATACTAGACCATATAAGACCAATTATATAATTTATATACAATGGAAGAATCATCACCATCCCCATCACCACCACCATCATCACCATCATCGTTGTCCTCATCTTATCACCACCCGACCACCTCTTGGAGACCCCAGCGGGCTGGCAGTGAGGACGTGTGCCTTTGTGAACCGAGGGGGTTCCATGCAGGTCGCGTCCATCTCCTGCGCCAAGTCTCGCTGTGATCGCTCCAGTCTGTCTCGCTGGGATAGGGAGGAAATGCTGCTGGGTATTTCAGCTTTATTTTTGCCATAGTTGGTTTGTTCTTGGGTTTATGACATGATGGGAAACCATGGGAAACCATGTTTTTCAAAATGTTTTTTTCAGCCTGTTGTCTTCTCCTGGGCCGGGCCCATCTCTGTAATCCATCCGTAGAGGAAGATAATCGATTGGAGCATCCAGCGGCGATGAAAACGAAAGAACCAAGGGATGACATCAACAATGCGGTTGCTTACAGTGATAGGATGTGATAGGTGGATAGGGAAGACCAAATGGGTTTGTCTGAAAATAGTGTACCCCTAAACCCAATGGTTAATGATCATTATCCCTACTAAATGGCTATAATTGGGGGTATACCCCATTTTCAGACGTACCCAAATGTTCATGAGGATTCCCGCCCTCAGCTTCACAGCAACCGCAACCTCGAGGCTGTGACCCTCTTGGTACGATGATCTACGTGTGGCCAGAATCCGTATACTGAGCGCCCCAAAATGACATGCCCAAAAAGCAGGACGGATTCAGGTTCCAAACAATAACTAGACACTGGTCCGTTGGTGCCTATGTCAAATTGGTTGTATCATCTTATTTCCACGTTGCTGTTTGTAAATCCTCATCTTTGGTCGCTTGAAGATGCACATTTTGGTTGGTGAAAATTGAGGTTTGTCTTAATATCCATATGCTCGTGACTGCTTCTACTTGGATGTACATCCGAGTTGGCAAGTACAAAGAGAATAAGCCATACCACCTACAACTGGCTCCGCGGACGCTTCCTATCTGGGATGCCCATCCAAGTATGAACCCGAAGAACAATCCCACTCAAATAGTAGTACATTACTTTATTGTGGGTTACCTGCTTCATTTTTCCAGAAAGTGTGTGTATTTGGAGGGCACCGCCATTGTTTTTCAACAGATATCATACAAATCAAACAAAAATATCTAAGGGTTTTGATATCCCCCATATTGTCTGGATTAATCTAGGGATTCTGGGGTGGGTTCTTTAAAATTGAGGCATCCCCCAAGATCACCTGGGGCGAAAACGGCACCGACACGGCACCGACACGGCACCAGCCTTCATCACGCGGCGCTCAATCAAGGCGCCGGTGACGCTGCCCACCACGCTGCCCGCGATCACACCGATGGCCTCGCTCGTTGGAGTTGGAGATGTCGCTGGAGCGTTGAA
Organism: Cladocopium goreaui; assembly: GCA_947184155.2. Taxonomy (NCBI): domain Eukaryota; class Dinophyceae; order Suessiales; family Symbiodiniaceae; genus Cladocopium; species Cladocopium goreaui. Next base: position 105,090 of record CAMXCT020000450.1, read on the forward strand.
AAGGGTGAAATCTTGGGTGATTCAGTGATCATGTATGATATAATATATATATATATATAATGTGGGAAAAACAATGCCATAAACCAGCCATGACTGGGAAGGGTAAACATACCTATGAAATTGGTGAAATCGGGGTGTGATTTATTATTGTTTTACCCACATTCATCTGAATTGGCATGAACCAATCATATTCAGATCATGATCAGATAGATCTCTGATTAAACTTGGTGAATCCAGCAACAAATCCGAAATGCCATGGATTTGGGGCGAAAAAAGCCTCAAACTGGGCCAGCCGAGCCCAGTGCACCAGCAAGCCCACACTGAGAGCCGCCTCAACGGCAAGCCACGAAGATCCAAGAGTGCTACGTGTTTGCTAAAGGCGAGAAAATATACTTGTAGGCATGCACGAAATTGACAAGATAGAATATTCAAGGGGGTGTTCTGTGACTATTTGTGAATATTCTATATTAATATTCTATCTTGTGGTGTTTTTTTTGAGTGGGAGGCCGATGGTAATTTTCTCACTCGCGTGTCTGGTAGTGAAAAATATTCTATCTTTCGGGCGGTCGGTATACTTGCTCTGTCATACATTGGGGGATTGATAGAATCACTGTTTAATACTGTTTAATGATAGGGTCAAAATATGTCATAGTACGATCACTTTTTGTCAAAGAAGCATAATGGTCATACTATCATCACGAACCCTGCTGAAATGTTATGTGTTTTCATAGTATCATAATCATCATCATCATCGTCGTCGTCGTCATCATCATCATCATCATCACAAACGTAAGAGTCATCTTCAAACACGTTGTGCAGGAGTAATTATTCGCTGTCATACTAAGAGTAGATATTACCCGCAGCTAAACAATCATGGCAATAGAAAATCCCTTACCCTCTGGTAAACATACAAAAAACTATGGAAAATCACGATGTTTCATAGCTAAATCAACTATAAATGGGCCATTTTCAATAGCTATTTTGACATAACCAGAGGGTAGTTCCTATCCGATGGATCTCAAAGGCCCAGCGACCAGAGTGCCCGCTCCAACACTCCATTTGCCTTGCCATTTCGCTGTCGGCATCGAACCCACTGCTGGGACCATTGTCATGGGAATATCAATGGGATATACCCTCTATCAATGGATCTATGTGTCTTAATTTTCTATCATACTTCACCAAAGCTGAAATAGCTCCGTGATTTTGAGGTCGTTACAGTACTGACTATCATTTCGGGCGTCATGCGACGTCGTGATACCATTACAATGTGTTGCAATCCAGCGCGAGTCCACGTGTTCCTGTCAAACAAAATTACCGTTTGGCAATCAAACATAGCTGGCTGGAAAATCCATGAAAATCCACCATTTATAGATGATGTCCCAGCTAGAAACCTTCATTTAGTTCGAGGATTTCCCAATGGAAATCCCACAACACATGATGTTCCGACGTCTTGGATCGGCAGCTGACGCCCAAAGTTTCAAGTTCGACTCTTTTCAAAGCCTCAGGCCTTTCCGAGACATCTAAAATCGCCATTCCAAAAAAATCTCCTTTTGATCCATGGAAAACTCCATGGGTTTTCCATCCAATCCTCTGGCAAAAACTCCATGGAGCCCACTGATCCCACCTGCCGGCCGCTCCAACATCTTGTCCGTGGCCAAGCCATAAGCCAGGCCTGGCCGTGGCCGCGATTTCTGGCCAGGTTTTGGCTGGAAAAGTCATCGAACCAGTCATGGTAGTTGTTCCTGCAAGCCATGATTTCCAAATGCTATACCCTCTGGTTATTTATAGATGGTTTACCTATTAAAAATGGTGATTTTCCATGGCTATGTTAAATAACCAGATGGTAAATCTTGAGTTTATGGCAGATACATCGAACATCTTTTCGAACTAGCTGTGGCAAACCAACATTTTTGGGGAACAACACAAATTATGTCAAAAACGGGTTTGTCTGAGAAAAACACAGTTTTTGTCAAAAACGGAGATGCAGAAAGCCACGTTGTGGAGGTGGTCATCAAATTTTGGGTATCTCATGGTCTCTCCATCTTGGAATTCTACCACTTGCCGGAGTTGGTCGTAAATCCTAGTGTATCCCCAGCATCCCGAATATGTATATATATATATAACACATAACATAATATTAATCATCAGCCAAACATCATATATCAAAAGAATATCCCATATTTCTCATGCGTATATCAAAAAAAAACATTTTTGCGGAATGGTGCAATCCCCATGAAACTGCCAATCAACTGGGGGTTTTGATACTGTTTCCATTGTGAGAGCCATCTGAGCAGTGTTCAAAACCCCCGGTCATTCCATTAACGGTTGGTCAACAACGGGATTCCCAGTTCATGCATTATCACAATTCCCAAAGTATAGAACAGCAACATATTCCCGGAACTAATCATCAACATTCATCAACCAACCATCATTTATCAATGATCTCCATTGAGTTCCATTTATATCATATCTTTCATAGTTGAAACCATGTACTGTTAAATCCCCATTATCACCAACCGGGCCCGGGGGTTCTGTTGAACGCTTCGCCACTGCTTGGGTGGCACAAGCGCGCCTATGAGGTAGGCGATTGCCACGGAGATCAGAAGCCCCAAACCGTCTCCAAAGTTGCCCACCAGCAACTGCGGACATCTGGATAAATGGGATACCCTCTGGTAAACATACAAAAAACTGTGGAAAAACACCTTCTTTAATGGGTAAATCAGCTATTTCGATGGCCATTTTCAATAGCAGACTGTTTGTTTACCAGAGGGTATAACATGATTTAACCATGAAAACTCGTGGTTAATATACGATATAATGGACACAATGGGTAATAATGGGTAATAATGGGATATAATGGGACATAATGGGATATAATGGAATATATAGGTATATATATATTGGAATACAACCGGATATACCATCTGGTAAACTAACAGTGCTATGGTATAGGTGGCCCATATGAGTTCGATGATTCGCCTATTAAAATGGAGGTTTTCCTTAGCTATGCTAGTTTACTGGAGGGTGCAGCAATCAATGGATTGGTGTAAGGGAAAACCTACAGGAAAGCATGGTTCTTGACACCAAATATAGGGTCCTGCAAATTTCACTTGAACCAATTCTGTGAAGTACGTGGAGGACCGATCCGCAGTTTCTTTACGAAATAAAGGTAGTAACGTGGCAAACCCACTGACCACAGCCATAAACTTACCATTTGGGGCTGGTTTATACAACCCATTTCTGGTGATATTGGGGATGGTTTACATTGGATTTTCCACATTAATATAATCCATATAATTTCATGAATAAATGATATGCATATATATATATACAGAACATGTAAATGGACATGGGAAGATGTGTATGGATGTATGTAATGTAATGTAATGTAATGCAATGTAATGTAATGCAATGCAATCTAATGTAATGTAATGTAATGTATGTTTGTGTATGTGTGTATGTGTAATATTGTATCATATCATATCATATCATATCATATTATTATATATTATATTTTATTATTTTATGTTATTTTATATTATTGTATATTATATTATATTATATTAAATTATATTATATTGTATTATATTATTATTACTATCATTTGATATGTTCCCCGACATTTTTTTGGTTTACAGTACATCTCTTCGGGGCGCGGCACCCCGGCGCACCCCATGCGAGAGCAGGCCGCCATAAACCCCACCAATCACGCCAAAAGGGCCGGACCTTGGTCACCACCCCATGTTTGGCGATTCTTTATCGGAAAATGCATGGTAAACCCTTCATATTTTGGGGGATACTCTAGTTTTTCAAAAAAACTATACATAATCCTATATATATACATATATATGATATATATATAAGATATATATATATATGGACATTATATGATCATATATGGACATCTGCACTGGAAAAACTATATAAACATATTAATAAACCCTGGTTGATTAATTGGCTTGGTCATAGTGATCATCCGAATAAACTTTGGGGTGGCGAATGCTGCGCCAAAATATGAAGGTCTCCATGGCCTGAATCCCCATGTTCACACCTTCTTCCATTGAAATCTGCCCCAAAACTATATTGTGTCAGTCCAAAAAAAGGATACCCCAACACAATACCATACAATACCAATTTCTTTGCCCAAACTAACGGGATCTAATATGATATAATATGATATAATTAGCCCGATGTTATGGCAATTTGAAGGACAATCAGGTTTCAAACCATCAACTTATGGCAAGTTTGGGGGAAAATGAGGTCCCACAAGGTCAGTCCAAGTCGCATCACCCTGGAAGTTGACAGCAGCGGGTACAACTCGGTGCGGATGATTGGGGCGCTCAGAGGATATACCGTGCATTGATGGGTTCTTACATCGCCTGGGCGCAATATGGTATGTATTGGTTTGTTACGAACTGTATGATTGGAACTGTATGATTTAGAGGCATCATATTGGGATATGTCATTTCTTTTAATGTGCAAGAAAGACGTTCCGACGTAGGAAGATGGGATTGCTGTGGGTTACTTCTAGCAGGGATGGTTATCGGAAAAAAATGGTTTGCTACAGGATGATTCTAGGGATCATATTGGGATGTACCATATCCCCGACTAACAGCTGGACTCTGCAAAATAGGAGGTTGGAGGACTTTCCTCTAAAAAAGGTCGTAATTTTCCGGGTCTGAATGTTCGTTGGGGGGATGGTAAACTGGTCGGAAAAGCGTTCCAATCACTTCCTAACCAAAGCTATAGTTGCGTCAAATCACCACTTCAGCGACCATGCTACTTACATGAAAGCGTCATTGTCCAAAAAAGAAAACATGTTATGATGGAGTAATGAGTGGTAAAATCCATTCATAGATCATACGGTAAATCATTCTTAGGCTAGATTTTTTAGAGGATCTTCTATGTTACAAGTACTCTGAAAATTCCGCGGTAATTACCGACTCTTACCAAGGGATTACCCATGATTTACCCATGATTTACTATGGATATCATACATGTCATGGGTAAATCATGCAATGTGGCCCCTCCAGCTATAAGTCGCTTTATAAACCCCATTAACTATAGTTAAAGGTATCATAAACATTCATAAACCATAGTTATTGACGTTATAACCCAACTTAGCTATCTAGGTGGGGGCACATTGTGGTAAATCATCCTTCATGTTTCAAGATGGTTTCCTCAATTTTGCCGGACCAAGCCGTGACTGAGGTGCCAAACGCTGCTGGGACCCTCCGAGCCTGAGGGAATGAGGATTTTTCAATGATCTGATAGGACTTCAATGGAATTTCAATGGGATTTTGCTGGGATTTCATTGTTTTTTTCATGGGATGCTTATTGGGTTTTGCTAGTAGTTGTTCACTGGATGTCAGGAATGGGATTTTTATGGGAACTCAGGGGATCTTCTGCCAACCATTTACTGTACTGGTTTCATTCCAAATCCTAAGCGCATCCACAGGACCCTCTTCCCTTTTTCCGGAACCAGTTTCCTTATCGAACTCCGTTGCTTTTTTTGTTCTACGCTTCGGAAGGCTCAAGTGGGATGAATCTACTGTGAGTTGCCTTTCGAGGTTCCACAGTCCACATCGGGATGGAATTCCTCTCTCTGAGGCATCACTGTCACAGGCCCTGCCAAACACCCTCCTCAGATTGGTTTTAGAACAAAACATGGACAAACCTATATACAGAAATGCAGGGTTCCTCGAGGTCCACTGCCTGGATCTATATATACAGAAGGGGGTGCGAGTCAATCCGCACGCTCTACAGGACGAAACCCTGCAGAGGCAACCCCAGGAGACTAATGATACAGTTCACCGTGCCCAATGAAATCTGTGCGGACAAGCCGAATCATGCAGTGCAAAAGGCACGAAGCGGCGAAATAACATGAGAAAAAAAGGCATCGGTGAAGTGAGACAAACCAGGATACCACCCGTGAACCCTCACCGTATGTTCTATCCAAGGAAGACAGCGTCACAAGGGAAGCCGTCTCAGTCCGATGCAATCAGAAGGCGGAGAAGACCTGGAACTTAAGCTTCATCAAGAAGAGCCCGTGTGTCAGGGATGGTGGCCCGCCGTCGGAGGACTGCGCGAGCATTTTCTCGATGCAGGGTGATTCCAAGTGCTTGGTAGAGCCTGCTAGTTTCGAGAGAAGATGGTTCCCCAGTCCGAGCAGCAATCGCCGCGCCCAACGAGTTCCAGGTGGCTACGGCCGTTGGGCCCCAGCCCCCGCCAATTGCTTCAGCAACCAATGGGAGGAATTGAAGGCCCTCTGCTTGACACTGCGCGTGGGTGTTGAGGAAAGCACATTTTTTGGCTTCATAATCGGCAGCAGCTCGTTCACCTGCTGTGGCAGAAGCAGCAACGCTGCCTTGTCGAAGACCGGACGTGACAGCCAGATCAAAAGCTGCAGCGCCATGCAACCCCCAACTGCCGACCCAAACGTCTGCAGGGCGACGGCCACCACCAGCCTGGCGAGCACCGTCTTCGGGGCCACCACCATCATCGGGCCGAGGTGGGAGGAGGCCCCTCCTCAGATCCGGCTCGTCCGAACGAGCTTTGGGGATGGGCAATTTTGGCCCAAACCACTGGTGAGGAGGCTTGGCAGCATGGGCTCCACACGAAGTCCTTTGTCTTCTGTGGCCATCTGTCTGGCGGTGGCGGCTTCCACCAGCAATCCATCCCAGAGCAGGGATTGCGCCTCACGTGAGGGGCTCGGCTCGGTGACTCATGGAGACGAGGGAGAGGGAGAATGGAGGACAGCAGTGCTGTGAGCCACAAGCGCAGCAAATTCACCAAGTTTGGCCATGACGTATCAAGATGTATCAAGTATATGATGAGCATGCTGCTTCAGCCCCTTGCCCATCATGAATTCCCCAATCTTCACCTGTCGAAGCCATCCCCAAAGGGTTTGGGGTCAAGTCATATATGGGCTACCCAAAATACATGGTGCATACGATCTTTGCTCCCTAGGGCCCTAGGGTCTGAAGGGGTTAATCCACACCCCAAAACTCGAATTCCGAGCAAGTCCTACTCTCCAAAAACTGGAAAGTTTCCCCGATTGTGGCTGGTGACTCCTCTTCAACCATCATCATCACCCCCGGCTCGGTCTCAGTGTCCATTCCCACTGAAATCTCCATCTTAGTTCCAATTCCTGCCTGTCATTTATCTGGCTGAAGTTCATCATAACTCAACCGAAAATGTTTGGTGAGGGTTGATTTCATCATGGTTCAACCTGAAATGTTATACATGTACCAACCATCTTAGAAAGAATAAATATATAATGTAATCATCATCATCATCATCACCATCATCATCATCATCATCGTTGTCATCGTCATTGTCATTGTCATCGTCATCGTCATCGTCATCGTCGTCATCGTCATCATCGTCATCATCGTCATCATCGTCATCATCGTCATCATCGTCATCATCGTCATCGTCATCGTCATTTATAATGTATATATATAACCAACCAAAACGATAAACACAGTATATATGTCATGTCATGTCATATCATATCATATCATATCATTAGTAGCATATCATATCATCAAAGGAAGTTGGGAAGCAATACTTCCGAGTTACGAATGACTTTTACTTGATGGAATTGACTATGATGAAGGGTGGTGCGCGAGTGAGACTTGATGGAATTGACTATGATGAAGGGTGGTGCGCGAGTGAGACTTGACCTTGATGAAGGGTGGTGTGAGCCTTTGCATTACATGACAATACAGCAGAAAAGAACTGACTTTGATGAAGGGTGGTGTGAGACTTTACATAACAATACATGAGTGAAGAACTGACTTTGATGAAGGGTGGTGTGAGCCTTTACACTACATGACAATACATCAGGAAAGAACTGACCTTGATGAAGGGTGGTGTGAGACTTTACACTACATAACAATACATGAGTGAAGAACTGACTTTGATGAAGGGTGGTGTGAGCCTTTACACTACATGACAATACATCAGGAAAGAACTGACCTTGATGAAGGGTGGTGTGAGACTTTACACTACATAACAATACATGAGTGAAGAACTGACTTTGATGAAGGGTGGTGTGAGACTTTACACTATGACAATACATCAGGAAAGAACTGACCTTGATGAAGGGTGGTGTGAGCCTTTGCATTACATGACAATACAGTAGAAAAGAACTGACTTTGATGAAGGGTGGTGTGAGACTTTACACTACATAACAATACATGAGTGAAGAACTGACTTTGATGAAGGGTGGTGTGAGCCTTTACACTACATGACAATACATCAGGAAAGAACTGACCTTGATGAAGGGTGGTGTGAGACTTTACACTACATAACAATACATGAGTGAAGAACTGACTTTGATGAAGGGTGGTGTGAGCCTTTGCATTACATGACAATACAGTAGAAAAGAACTGACTTTGATGAAGGGTGGTGTGAGACTTTACACTACATAACAATACATGAGTGAAGAACTGACTTTGATGAAGGGTGGTGTGAGACTTTACACTATGACAATACATCAGGAAAGAACTGACCTTGATGAAGGGTGGTGTGAGACTTTACACTACATAACAATACATGAGTGAAGAACCTTGATGAAGGGTGGTAGATAACATAACAATACATAACAAAAGAAGAAGAAGCTGTGACACAGGGTGGGTGAAGAAGGGAAGCGATGATGAAGGGGAGTGGTGAGGAAGGGAAGTGGTGAAGAAGGGAAGTGATGATGACGGGGAGTGGTGACGAAGGGAAGTGTTGACGAAGGGAAGTGGTGAAGAAGGGAAGTGGTGAGGATGGGAAGTGGTTAAGAAGGGGAGTGGTGACGAAGGGAAGTGGTGAGGAAGGGAAATGGTGAAGAAGGGAAGTGGTGAGGAAGGGAAGTGGTGACGAAGGGAAGTGATGATGAAGGGGAGTGGTGACGAAGGGAAGTGGTGAAGAAGGGGAGTGGTGACGAAGGGAAGTTCTATGCGTTTCTTGAAGTTGTGGTTGCAGATCGCATTGGAATGGCTGCATGAATGTTGCATGGGCTTTGTTTTGGGGAGGAAGCCGGAGCACGAAACCTTGTGTTTTTCCGTGTAAAGTGGCTGCAGCCGGCGATGAAAGGTACCTCGTGTGTGCGGCGGTTGCGGCTGCGGTCGTTTGGTTCCTTCTATGTGTTTTGCAACAATGGTGCTTCCTGTGTGTGTAGTTCTATGCGTTTCTTGAAGTTGTGGTTGCGGATCGCATTGGAATGGGTGCATGAATGTTACATGCTGTGTGTTGTGGGGAGGAAGCCGGAGCACGAAACCTTGTGTTTTTCCGTGTAAAGTGGCTGCAGCCGGCGATGAAAGGTACCTCGTGTGTGCGGCGGTTGCGGCTGCGGTCGTTTGGTTCCTTCTATGTGTTTTGCAACAATGGTGGTTCCTGCGTGTGTAGTTCTATGCGTTTCTTGAAGTTGTGGTTGCAGATCGCATTGGAATGGCTGCATGAATGTTGCATGGGCTATGTTTTGGGGAGGAAGCCGGAGCACGAAACCTTGTGTTTTTCCATGTGAAGTGGCTGCAGCCGGCGATGAAAGGTACCTCGTGTTTGCGGCGGTTGCGGCTGCGGTCGTTTGGTTCCTTCTATGTGTTTTGCAACAATGGTGGTTCCTGTGTGTGTAGTTCTATGCGTTTCTTGACGTTGTGGTTGCAGATCGCATTGGAATGGCTGCATGAATGTTACATGCTGTGTGTTGTGGGGAGGAAGCCGGAGCACGAAACCTTGTGTTTTTCCGTGTAAAGTGGCTGCAGCCGGCGATGCAAGGTACCTCGTGTGTGCGGCGGTTGCGGCTGCGGTCGTTTGGTTCCTTCTGTGTTTTTTGCAACAATGATGGTTCCTGTGTGTGTAGTTCTATGCGTTTCTTGAAGTTGTGGTTGCAGATCGCATTGGAATGGCTGTATGAATGTTGCATGGGCTTTGTTTCGGGGAGGAAGCCGGAGCACGAAACCTTGTGTTTTTCCGTGTAAAGTGGCTGCAGCCGGCGATGAGAGGTACCTCGTGTGTGTGCGGCGGTTGCGGCTGCGGTCGTTTGGTTCCTTCTATGTGTTTTGCAACAATGGTGCTTCCTGTGTGTGTAGTTCTATGTGTTTCTTGAAGTTGTGGTTGCAGATCGCATTGGAATGGCTGTATGAATGTTGCATGGGCTTTGTTTCGGGGAGGAAGCCGGAGCACGAAACCTTGGGTTTTTCCGTGTAAAGTGGCTGCAGCCGGCGATGAGAGGTACCTTGTGTGTGTGCGGCGGTTGCGGCTGCGGTCGTTTGGTTCCTTCTATGTGTTTTGCAACAATGGTTGCTTCCAAGTGTGTGGTTGCGGCTGCGGTCGTTTGGTTCCTTCTATGTGTTTTGCAACAATGGTGCTTCCTGTGTGCGTAGTTCTATGCGTTTCTTGAAGCCGTGGTTGCAGATCGCATTGGAATGGCTGCGTCAAGGTTGCTTGATGCCGCGCCTGCATGCATAATACTATTGTCTTTTGCAGCTGAAGATCGTAAATCGTATTGGAGTGGCTGCATCCAGGCTGCGATAGTGATGTATCAGCAGATTTTCTCAATTTTGGCGCTAATAATTTTCCTTTTAAAATCCTTTTAAAAAGTGCTTCAAAATCGTCTTTTTGTCGCTTTGGCGTCGAGATCCGGTTTTGGAGCTGCAATTTCCGACGCCATTGCACGTAGTTCTATTGTGTTTTGCAACTCAGTCTCTGCAGATCGCATTGTCGTGGTTGCGTCAAGGTTGCTTGGTGCAGCGGCTGCATGCGTAATACTATTGTCTTTTGCAGCTGAAGATCGTAAATCGTATTGGAATGGCTGCATCAAGGCTGCGAAAGTGATTTGTCAGCAGATTTTCTCAATTTTGGCGCTAATAATTTTCCTTTTAAAATTCCTTTTAAAAAGTGCTTCAAAATCGTCTTTTTGTCGCTTTGGCGTCGAGATCCAGTTTTGGAGCTGCAATTCCTGTTGTGATTATGTACAAGAAAGCTTCTCTGTGCAAAAACTTTTTCTGTAAAAGCTTGCTGTGTGTAAAAGCTTCTGTGTGTAAAAGCGTCTCTGTGTAAAAGTTTCTGTGTGTGTAAACGCTTGCCATGTGTAAAAGCACTGTGCGTAAGTGTTCTGTGTGTAAACGCTTGCTGTGTGTGAAAGCTTGCTGTGTGTGTGTAAAAGCTTGTTGTGTGTAAAAGCTTCTCTGTTTAAAAAGCTTGCTGTGTGTGTAAACGCTTGCCATGTGTAAAAGCACTGTGTGTAAGTCTTCTATGTGTAAACGCTTGCTGTGTTTGAAAGCTTGCTGTGTGAAAAAGATTTTTGTGTAAACGCTTGCCATGTGTAAAAGCACTGTGTGTAAGTGTTCTGTGTGTAAACGCTTGCTGTGTGTGAAAGCTTGCTGTGTGTAAAAGCTTCTCTGTGAAGAAGCTTGCTGTGTGTGAAAGCTTGCTGTGTGTAAAAGCTTGTTGTGTGTAAAAGCTTCTCTGTTTAAAAAGCTTGCTGTGTGTGTAAACGCTTGCCATGTGTAAAAGCACTGTGTGTAAGTGTTCTGTGTGTAAACGCTTGCTGTGTTTGAAAGCTTGCTGTGTGAAAAAGATTTTGTGTGTAAAAGCTTGCTGTGTGTAAAAGCCTATCTGTGTGTAAAAGCGTCTCTGTGCAAAAGTTTCTGTGTGTAAACGTTTGCCATGTGTAAAAGCACTGTGTGTAAGTGTTCTGTGTGTAAACGCTTGCTGTGTGTGAAAGCTTCTCTGTGAAGAAGCTTGTTGTGTGTAAAAGCTTCTGTGTGTAAAAGCTTCTCTGCTTGAAAAGCTTGCTGTGTGTAAAAGCTTCTCTGCGAAAGAACTTGATGTGTGTAGAAGCTTTGTAATACAAAGTAGTACTGGAACGTGTTTTGTGCAAGCTTTGTAGTACAAAGTAGTACTGGGAAGCAGTTTGTGCAAGCTTTGTAGTACAAAGTAGTACTGGGGAGTGCTTTGTGCAAGCTTTGTAGTACAAAGTAGTACTGGGAAGTGTTTTGTGCAAGCTTTGTAGTACAAAGTAGTACTGGGAAGTGGTTTTTGCAAGCTTTTGTAGTAGACATCAGTACTGGGAAGTACTTGAAATAAAAATAGCCAAGAAGAACTTAGCTGACATATGGGAAGACATGGAATGAGATGAGAAGAGCTCAGATGAGATGAGTTGAGATGAAGTGCAAGTGTGAAGTGTGGAGTGTAGGAGGTGTGAAGAGTGCAATGTGAAGTGTGAGGAAAGTGTTTGCATTCTACCGGGGTCGCGCGCAGGTCATGTTCTTGGACAGCAACACTGCAACAGCTTCGCACAAAGCACGCACGCACGGGCCTGGCTGGCGCACGGCGCATGCAAGTTCCTTAGTAGTAGTACTGGGAAGTGATTCATGAAAGCTTAGGTGACATATGAGAAGAGATGAGATGAGAAGAGATGAGCTGGGATAAGGTGAGAAGAGCTCAGATGAGATGAAGTGTGGAGTGTGAAGAGTGCAGTGTGAAGTGTGGGGCGTGAAGAGTGCAGTGTGAAGTGTGGAGTGTGAAGTGTGAGAGTGTGAAGTGTGGACTGTGAAGTGTGAAGTGTGGAGTGTGAAGTGTGAAGTGTGGATTGGGAAGAGTGCAGTGTGAAGTGAGAAGTGTGGAGTGTGAAGTGTGAAGTGTGCAGTGTGGAGTGTGAAGAGTGCAGTGAGAAGTGTGAAGGGCGAAGTGGAGCTTCAAATGTGACATGTGAAACAGGACACCACTTTCGCAGAGTGCACGCACGCACGGGCTTGGCTGGCGCACGGCGCATGCAAGTTCTATAGATGAGAAAAGTCTTATATATATCTTTAAGGCAACTTCCGCCCCGCTTCGTGCGGGTACTACTGGTATCTATGTATCATACATATAGGGAAGTTTCCTAAAATAGGGGTACCCCCAAATCATCCATTTATAGATAGATTTTCCATGAAATAAACCATCCATTTTTGGGTATCCCATTTATTCGAAACCCCTATAACGGTCCAGCGGCCATCGGGGTTGGGCATCGTCTTGCGAAATGCCAGGTTGGTCCCGGGCACCAGGACCAAGGCCTTGGGATCCGGACGGGGTAAGATCTCAAAAATAGGGATATATAGCTGGTGTAGTCTAAATGTCTAGATGTATGATATATATAATATATATATATATACATATTCATATATATATATACACATATTCATATATATCTATATACATATTCATATATATATAGTTCCATGTTATATATATATATACACACACATGTGGCTTGTGTAAAAATTCTCTATCATGTGCGTGTTGGAAGTGCTATAGTTGCTGGATCCCCAATTCCACGTCTTCCGCGTATAATACAGGATGGTCCCCCACCGTTCTATGGGTGTCTGAAAATAGGGTACCTGCTGGTTGGTGGTATACCTACAAAAATATGACTTCGTCAGTTGGGATGATAAAAATCCCAATAGATGGAAAAAATAATCTATATAAATGTTCCAAGCCACCAACCGGTGATGGTTGATCACCATAGAATGTTGGGGGACACACCCATAGAATGGTGTGTCTGTTGATCATTTTCCCTATTGAAATGTGAAATGTTGGGGATATTTGAGAGTATACCCCATTTTTAGAGAGTGATGTTGAGTGCCTAGTCCCTATGAATTGGAGCAATCCCTGTGAATGGGACCATGATCATTGACATATACGAAGCCGGGGCATCGGGGCACTCTTTCTAGGTGAAGTGATTGCCCAACATGACAAAGATGGACTGGTACCCACATAGCTATTGAAAATGGTGATTAAGAGTGGATTTACCCATTGAAAATTGTGATTTATAGTGGATTTACCCATTGAACATGGTGATTTTCCATAGTTATGTTTACCCGAGAGTAAGTTGAAAATCGCAAAATTGACCATCTAATGGCAAAATGAAAATAGAGCGCTGGACAGGGGCTCAGGGGCCCAAAGATAAGAAATATCGATTCTCCAAATGGTGGATGTCCCATTGTGAAAATACAAATGACCTTTAGCAAACAAAGGACATATATCTATTTGTCTGCAAAAATAGGATACCCAATTCCATCCAATGGTTGATAAACATGTTCTCCAAGTGTAAATTGCCATAGATTGGAGGAAAATGGGCATAGAAAAAAATTGGACTAACCCGTATCCATTTTTATCATTGGCTAAATCCTTATTTTTCATTGTTAAGCCGCCCCTTAAAATGGTTGATTCAATCCCACTTTCACACCCTGATGGATTTTTTTTGAGCGGAGCCTCATGGGGGAGTGATGTTTGCAACACCTGGTCCATTCAGATCCAGGAGGCTACCCTCTGGTAATGACTAACATAGCTATTGAAAATGGCCATTTATAGTGGATTTATGTGGATTTACCCATTGAAAATGGTGATTTATAGTGGATTTGCCCATTAAAAATGGTGGATCTTTCCATCGTTTTTTGTATGTTTACCGGAAGGGGAACATAGATATGGGAAAATCCCCCATTGATCCTGGGCAGAATTCCCATGGTATTCCCGGCATCGGACCAGCATGGCCATGGCCAAGTAGAAGTTGGTGAGGCTCAGATTCATGGTGAAAATCCTGGACATCAAGGGATCTGAAAGTCTGAAAGCAACTGTTTGGGGGTTTCCTAAGTCATGGGGGTACCCCTATATCATCCATTAAATGACAGGATATGACAGGATGTTCCATCATAAACCATCCAGCGAGCTTGGGGTTTCCTCCCATGACTCAGGAAACCTCCATTTTGTCATCTTTGGGTTCCCGGAGCTCAGACGTTTGTTTCGTTTTTTTGGGGGAACATGTTGTGTGACAAGTCGGCAAAGGTTTGGGTTTGAATGACCCTTTTTAAGCCACAATGGTGCTTGCTTCGGACGATTGATTTTCCTTCAAACAATCACTTTTCATTAAATTGTCCTTCCCATCTTTCTGCTGAAAAATAATACATAAAATCATGGCTTTCACCACATCTACTGGTCAAAACCTGTTTTTGCTGACCATTTCCCACCGAACCCTGGCCATGCCTGGCTCCCCCCACGCATTCCAAACCCGCCACGAAAACCTGGCCCGCCGACAGATGGGTACCTTGATTTCTGGCATCAATTTCCTACAGAAACACATATCCTCTGGTAATCACTAACATAGAAATTGAAAACGGCCCATAGAAATAGTTGATTTTACCTATTAAAGATGGCGATGTTCCAGTTCACAAACTCTTAGTTCGTTGACAGGTTGGGTATAAACAGGCAACACACATCTTTCAGTCACCCAGTCGTCATGCGATTGCTCAACATCTCGCACCTTAATGAGGCCGCCGGCCAGGTCACAGTTGGGGCACAATTCCAAGGCGTAGAAACTCATGGCCAGGAGCACCTGAGGCTTTGAAAGTTGGCTACCCCAACTTATCTCTTGGTTGATCAATGTTGATCATAGATATTCCCCAGTGGAATAACTAATGTGTCATCAAGTAGGATATCCCCCACTGATGATCATTATATATCATGAAATGCCGTTCAACTATGGCCCATGAAATTGCCATGACTTGGGAGCACCAAGTTTTCTTCGCGAAGAAGACCCCTTTTTTGCTGTCATCCATCCCCAATTTCACCACTTGATCATGATCTTAGACCTGCAAAAAAAAATGTTCAGCTTATGCTGTTCATCTTCGCCCATCTTTGCCCATCAAAGAAGTGGTATATGAAATTCTGTATACCCCCGATGCTTGGGATGACTTATCCATACTCCCATAGAAAATCCCAATAATCAGTCTATGAAATCCCCCATTTTTTCGATGGCAAATTCTCCATAGTCATATCATGTCCCAAGTCATATCCCGAAATCTGTTGGTTAATCCGCTACTTTTGAATACTTTTAGGCGAAGAAATTTTGACACTGATGATATCAGATATTTCATCAAACTCCTTTCATCAATATTCCTAATTAATATCATCTATGTACATATATAAATATATATATATACAGTATATATATATACCCTCTGGACCCCTCTTGGTCAAATCAATGGAAAGGAAAATCCCATTTACAAATATGACTTTCCCTTCTTGAACTCACAAAAAACCCTTCAGAATGAATTCGGCGGATTTCCCAGCTTAAAAAAATGGTTGATTGCCGAAGACTAAAAATCACTGGTACCCTCTGGTAATGACTAACATAGCTATTGAAAATGGTGATTTGTAGTGACATTTCCCATTAAACATTGTGATTTTCCATAGTTATGTTAGTTTACCAGAGGGTAAATGGATGTTCATCTAGAACTGTCTGATCCATAGAAAAACATAGAAAAACCACCACCATCTCTCACTGAAACCACCAACGTGGCCCACTGTGACCATGGGGATATGAATGATGTATATTAATTGGCCTCTGGTAATTTAACATAGCTATTGAAAATGGCCATTTATAGTGAGTTTTCCCATTAAAAATGGTGATTTTCCATAGCTATTGAAATTCAGTCTTTAAATATAGCTAAATCATCGAACTAAATTGGCAATTGTCCATAGCCATGTTAGTTTGCCGGATGGTATATCCCACTATATCCCATTTTATCCCATGATATTCCACTATACCACATTTTTTGACGATTAAATCCCATTTATCCAGATATATATATAATATCCATTTTTTAAAAATCGCGTTAGATATTGATGAAATCCCATGAAATCCCATTCAACCCCATGAAATCACCATTAAATCACCATTAAGTCCCACTGAAACATCATGAAATCATCATGAAATCCCCTTCTTTTCCCCATTTGATGTGGAAAATTTTTTGGAACCTTCCCCCATCCGCCAGGCGGCCGAGAGGGCGCCGCCCACCGCAAGTCCCACGAAGGCAGCCTTTGAAGAGTCATGGTGTCCGAAGAGTCATGGGAGCCCACCCCAAGCTCGGTTGGTTGGTGGAAAATCCGAATGGATTTTGGAATGTGAATGGCTTGGGATAATGGAACATCCACCATCAATGGCTGGTAATAGGATTAGGACAATGACCATAGGATTAGAATGGAACATCCTATGATTTCATTGATTTTTGGGCTACCCTCCATGACTTAGGAAACCTCCATATGGGAGAAATATGGGAGAACTATGTGAAACATATGATGGGAGAATGATGAAAAAGAAAATATACGATTTACAAGGGTCTCGATTCCCCCCAAATTCGACCCCAGAGAAGAGAAGCTGCAGCAGCAGCACCAAGATACCCCGCTACACCTCAAGCTTTAGCAATTTTAGAATCTAGTCGCGCTACCTGGGAAAGGTGAATAAGAACTATTGACCAAAATTTCAGGGTTCCCTAGGGTTCTTATTTCAATTAGCTGGTAGACAGAGTTGAATCCAGAAATCCAGCCCCTGAGGTTCTTAATGCAGTGGGTTCTTAAACAGTGGTTTCACTGTAGAACAAATACGGAAGTCCTGGAACAACCGGGCATGCCACCACAGGGCACTGACTGAAATTACGATAAAAAAAACTTTTCGGGCTCCAGAAAGTTTTTTTCACGGGGTCTGAATGCACCCTTAATTTTCTATTTTTTCACTCTGATGGGAACAAAAAAACTTTCTGGAGCCCGAAAAGTTTTTTTCACTCGTTGCACATGTTTTGAAAGCAATTTCTGCCCACCTCGTTTTCTGAATTTAATTAATTCACCTCGCTTAAATTGCAAAGATTCACCTCGTACCTCGTCAGCCCTCGCTCTAAATTATGCAGACATATCGACTGGTTCTGGTTGGGAAAATCTAGAGGAAACCATGGGAAGTTCCCATGATTTTTTTGGGGGAAACCCTGTAAATGTTCCCTTACTCAAATCCATTGAATATGCGTAGGAAAAATATGGAAAAATGATGAAACAAATGTGATTTCCTATGGGAAAAAGGAAGATGGATGAGAAAATCTCTCGGAAACTATGGGGCAAAAAAAGATAACTCTGGAAAAATGATAAAAAGATATAAAACAAATAAGGGACACTATGAGCAAACATCAGGGAACTATAGGATATTTATATGTGGGGAAATGTCGGGAGTGTGAGCATGAATCAGCCCCAGATCGCTGTCGGATTGGTGGAAAAATCGGAGTATCTGATGGATGGGATGCAAGCAAATGGGCTTACTCATGGTTTACTAAATACTAAATGGGTGTACAAAATACATCCAATACTATTTATATTTGGTAGGATAATGTACTAAATAGTACGGCAATTGGCTTTCTTATTGGGTAAAAAAAATACAGCAACGTGCGTTCAACTGGTGGTTTGGGATCTTCAACTTGCTGCTTTCGACCGAAACTGCCCAGCTGTCCAGTGAGGACGCTTCCCAAAAAAAGAGGACCCTGCCAAAAAAAACAGAAATGATGTTCAAAATCCACAGTTCAGAGGACAGTTTTCAGATGTTATCAGCCCCTAAAAACAGAAAGCTTGGAGAAGAACTACATCCTTCTGAATGATCATGATTGGAACCTTGATGCTGAAGAGATGATTGCGGGTCTCCTTCTTTTCAGATTGCAGTCCAAACACTACTCCCATCCCCTTAATACAAAACACCCAATGGTTCCAATTATGTCTCAATCCTCAGACTATGGTTTCTGGATGTTTCTGGGGGGTGTTGAATAGAGGGAAGGGATGATGGTTGTGTCATGTCTCAAAATTGGATCTTTCTTGACATACCCTCTGGTAAACATACAAAAAACTATGGAAAATCACCATTTTTAATGGGAAAATCCACTATAAATGGTCATTTTCAATAGCTACGTTAAATTACCAGAGGGTAGCGGAAATATCATCAGTCCAGCACATCCACCGACTGTGGAACCCCAACAACGCCCAGGTTCAAACCAATATTCGCCTGGCGAAGAAAATCCCACCGTCTACCTGCTGGTGGTTTGAGGATTAACTTGTATTTGTAGATCATATATTCATCTACATATTTTTTCCTGTCTCTGCTACCAGAAGCGTCTCGCGCTGCGGCAGTGCAATTGAATTGCAGTTGTGGCCTTCACGCTACACAGTCAGGCCATCTACATATATATATATATATATATTATACATATATATAGATTATACATATATATATATTATTATATATATACAGTATATATATTATATAGTTATGTATATTATATATATAGAGTCTTCTCTGCCATTCATAGCCAAAACCACCCCTGGAAAATTGGCTTAAACAAAATAGACCTTGACGTTCGTGGGCAAATCTCCCCCCGGTTCTCCACCAAACCCTATCCTGTGGCTGGTTAGTTGGGTAACCGTGGCCCAGCTTTACCCAGCTTTGGATGGTTCATGTCACACAGAGACACTGGAAAAAAAAATATGGTTGGAACCTCCCAAATATAATATATATATATAATTATATATATATAATTATATATATATAGAATATATATATAATGATATATAATATATAGATATAATATACAGTATATATATATATCATATTATATATAATATGATATAATCATCTGGAGGCGAGGTTTCCCGATCGCATTTCGGATGTGTCTTCAGGCTCTGATCGCCTCCAGCAGGAAGAGGGCCAAAGCGTAGCCGATGGTCACTCCATGTAACACCCTGCGCTAGCTACATGGGATCATAGGGTGTCATCCCATGCGAATCCTGACAAAATGGCTTGGAAAATCCCAAAAAAAACGGATTGATGACAATCCCCAAATGAGGGTTACAACATCATGTTTTGACCCATGGTATCCCACTTTGTCAAGGCATTTTTGGACATCCACCATGTCTGGGATTTCCCCTTTGAAACCACCTTTTTTTGGGGATGGTCAATTGCCATGTTTGACTACCGCTCAGTATGATCAACCATCCCTCAGGCTTGGACTGCCCAATCACCGGCGAGATGCGATAGGGTTGCACGGCAGCCTTGAACAAGGCGTGCAATCAATGGCCGGGAGAAATTCTGCGTGGAAACACCGCCCAGTTGTTTCTTTGTATCCTCATTTGGTGGTTCCCAGACGATTCTTGGTTCAATCATCTTGAATCCCGATGTCGGTCAACAGTCCCATTTCTGTCGCTCAAATCATGTCAAATCTATCATCTTATGCGTGTTCCCAAACTCCGCCACCATGTTTTCCAAAAAAAGTCCCCAAACTTACACTTAAGTCCCCACATCATGCGGATGCAAAACAGTAAATTATCGCCGACACTAGTTCGGCCATCTCCAGATACTCCAACCAACTTGATTTACCTAAAGGTTCTTGGTATGGCACGTTGCTGGTTGGTGGGATACCTACCCCTCTGAAAAATGACGGAGTTCGTCAGGTTGGATGATGACATGACATTCCCAACTGAATGGAAAAATAAAATCCAAATGTTCCAAACCACCAACCAGTAATTATCATATATTATCATCATCATCATGACCATATTTGGGGGAATAACCATCCATTAACCAGTTATTTCTCTGTTCCAAAGCACCAACCAGGTTGGTTTTTTCACCTCTCTGTTTATCGAAGGACGTCCCTTGCACCTTGGCCGCCTTCTTGGCCACAATCGCAGACTCAGGACGTGGCCAATGGGACAACGGCTTAGCAACAAAAATGGGGGCAAAACCAGGGGCTTACCTACCACTCTCACACGGCAAGGGTTTCAATCCACCTAGAAGCGCACGAAATGATTGAATAATGTGACCAACCTGCTGCAAAGTCCAGCAAAAATCGCAGGAAAAGGAGGAAGAGAGCAACAGTAAGGAATCATAACAGCACATGTCATAGATATATATAAATATAGATATTCATGGATACGTCACCACTACTATCAAGCTACTAGCCGACATCAAGCCCATGGGTGGATCGAACTCCATGTCCGATGGATCCAAAGTCCGATGGATCCATGTTGAAATTTGATGACTTGTTGACATGGAATGATATGGAATGTACAACTTCCTTTTTTCGTTTGGGTGGTTTATTTGGGAGGTAAAAAAAATCCCAGTTGTGTTTCACCACGGCAGTTTTCATTTAGGAATGTCTACAAGGACCCACCAGCGGTCATCGCTAAGCTTGCCAACGCCCACCACGAGTGCACCCACAATCGCTAAACCTGGGGGGATGGGGGATCCCTTGCAGGCCATCCTCGACATCATCCCATTTGGGACCAAAAAGAACAAGAAAAAACGCTGGTTCTAACCTTCTTTTATAGTATCATATGACCTTCTTCAGCACCCAGGGTTATGACATGTTATGACCTTCTTTTATAGTATCATATGACCTGATAGCTCGATTTTTCCGAAAAAAAAATGAAAAAAAAACATTTGGGTGGCCTGGCAACTGCCTTCAATTTCGGCCCCATATGGCCAGAATGCCCATTGAACCCCCATCATTGATCATGATGTTCACTGAAACTACCACAACTTGGGATATCCCTTATTTTCTTAGCAAATCCAAGGGTTTTTCTTGATCAAGTCCCTATGTGTATGGCTCAAACATGGTCATGCCGCATGCCCAATTTCTATGATCCCAATAAAAAATATCACCGATATCCATAGATCCCTGCTATCAGTCGCTCAACGGGACCATAACACCACCACCCCAACCACCGAAAGCGCTATTCACGTCGCGTCCATCAAGGCGCAAAGCACCGGCAGCAGCACTTCGCACACGGCCTGTGGTGAAGCAAATTGGGGGATAGATATATCATATATCATATAATAATTGTTACTGTTACGCATGTGTTATATACTATGTACAATTAAAGTAATTATATATATATATATGGTCCAGCGTTCCAACCCCCCTCCGCCATGGTCATGGGTCAGCCATAGTACTGTCCCCCTCCCCCCTGTGGTGTGGTGGGGGTGTGGTACTGCGTATATATATATATATAGGATATATATAGGATATATATAGGATATATATATATATGTAAATATGTATGTGTATATATATATATATATGTATATATATATATATATATGTATATATATATGTATTTGTGTGTACATATATATATATGTGAATATATGTATCTATATATGTATATATATATATGTATATTTAAAACCGAATATGTGTATATATATATGTGTGTGTGTGCGTATGTATACATATATATATATATGTATGTATGTATGTATCTATATATATATAGGAAGTAGATACATAGCACATGTATATATGTAGGTACTTTGAGGGAGTATTTGTGCTACTGAGGTCGTCTAAAAGGTAGCATGTACCTAGTAAATGCGAGGCTGGTACTCAGAATCGCTGCAAAAACCTAGCAAATACGAGGCTGGACCTCAGAAATGCTGCCAATAGCTTGCAAATAGAAGGGAAGGGGGTGCTACCTGGGGACCCATACCATTGCGGGGGGTAGGAACACGGAACACGAGACCATATATATATAATATATATATATACATTGTGTGTGTGTGTTATTGTTAAGTATTTGTTATAATATTTAACTTACGGAAAGGACTGTTGTGAGCGGCAGAATCCACAAGTTTTGGGAAGAATAGTTTCATCAGAATAGTTTCCTACTGCTTGCCCTCACAAGAGTCGTTTCTGACACATGTCATGGCACCACGTAATTACACTACATCAGTCATCTGCCTACATCTGCCCTACATCTGTCCAATTACACACATCTGTTTCCAACATCTGCCTTCACTTCTCTGCATTGACTGCACAGGTTAATCCAGATTAATCCAGATTAATCATGATTAATCTAGAACCGAAAAAAAAAAACAATGTTTCCACAACTACTGTGACCTCTAGACTAGTTGCCAAATCTTTGTTTTTTTTGGTTCTAGATGAATCATGATTAATCTGGATTAATCTGGATTAATCTGTGCAGTCAATGCAGAGAAGTGAAGGCAGATGTTGGAAACAGATGTGTGTAATTGGACAGATGTAGGGCAGATGTAGGCAGATGACTGATGTAGTGTAATTATATGCAGTACTATGCAGACTATGCAGACTATGCGTGAACTCTCCCTGAATATGTAGAAAGTTGACTACAAAGGTGTATAAAGATGCACTGATATCTTTGTGAACATGCCTGATCTATTTGATAAAGATGAGGACTGTAATATCTATTTGAAAAAACCTAATCAAAACATGCCTGACTTTGTGCATTCCCTTTGAAATATCTATTTGAAAAAAGTGCAGTAGTAATGGTCTGAAAAAGACCTTCAATACGGATACAATTTCAGAAAAGTATGGCGCCTTCTGCTAACAGATTCCAACACCATTTCAAATTAAGATCCATTACAAACACCCTTGTGTTTTTTTAGGATCATGGCATTCTTTGAAGTGAATGTTTAAAACTATCAGAAAGATGCTCCTTCAAGAAAGTGCATCATCTCTTTGAAAACTGTGTAAGATTTCCTCAAACGTTAAAACAAAATTCCAAATTTCAAGATGGAGTTCTTTTGTCTATGTAATGGTCCTTTTATCAAAAGAGTATGGTATTCCTTGAAGAATGTGTGCAAAGTCTTATTTTATCTTTAAAAAAACTATGAGCTCCTTGAGGGAGAATATTCCCCCAAGACAATGGAACTTTATTCCAAAATGTATATAACCCTGTTACGCTCTTTCTGAAATAATATGGATTTCCCTTCGTGCAGAAGGCATTACTTTGGGAAGTACCCTCTGCAAAAATGATGGAAACGATCGATTAAGAAGAGTGCACAACTCGTTCATATTGCATAAATGAACTAGTTCCTTTAGAGAAAGAACTGGTTCTTAAGGAACAACAAGCAATGAAGACTGAACCTTCTCAACAGGAATACCGCATGTCTGAAGAAAATTATCTTCTATTTTTGCAGGAACATGGCTTATTGAAAAGGATACTGTATTGTCTTATGGTGGGGTACTTGCCATGTGTAAGCAACATAGTCATCTTCCAATATTTTAAGGAATATTGCGTTGATGCATAGGACGGATATTGCACTTTGTGACATGAATTCTGCATGTTAAAAAGGTGGCTGTAAATTGAAAAACACGCTTCATATGGCACAGGAATATTGCCTACTTGAAGGGATACCACATCATTTGAAAGAAGATTGCGCTTTTTCAAAACAAATGCTGCATATTTTAGAGGATTTCTGCATAATTTGTAGGGGTATTGTTTGTTGAACAAACATTGTACTTTCTCAAAGGAAATTTACAACTTAATAAAAAATTGTTCTTTACAAGCTGGGGATACTTCCGTGTGCATTCAATACTGCATTTTAGAAAAGGAATGCACTATATTAAATTCATGCTACATATTATAGAAAAATTGCTCCCCTTCAAGGGAAGGCTGTACAAACTTCTTGAAGGGCACCCTGCATCTTTTAGAAGAACCGTGATATTTTGCAAGGATAGTGGAAAGGTTCATGCAACTATTTCAAGGATATTAAGGTGCAAATATGTTTCAATATGTTCATTTATGAATTGTGTGTACTTACATTTATGATCCTTTGCCTTATTACTCTGATGTATTTACGTACTTACTTGCATTCGATAAGAACAACATAATTCATAAGGAGACTCTTAAACAAGAAATATTAATATGATTTTGCATGGGAATCGCATGGAAGTAGATTATATCCAAGAGTTTTTGAATCAAAACCCAACCTTATTGATTGATGGCAATTTTGAGCACATAGTTGGGTGAAAAGTATGTGATTAAAAGTGCAACCTGTTCATATCTGGATTAATTTTATTTAGGATTTGCAAAAAAAAGGCAATTTATCTCAATTTTCTGCCGCTCACAACAGTCCCCTCCCTTAATTTAATGATTAGTTTATATCATCATAATATATTAGTATCCTTGATAGATTTCTTATCCTCTTTGGGGTCATTATATACTATACATGATAGCATAATACTGTATGAACAGTGATGGGTCCCTTCAAAGCTAGGAAAATGGTCCAAGGTCTTTTTTCAGGTCCCAGATATGAAAGATTTCACATCAGAGCCAACGGATCGCCTTGTTTTGGAAGATGATCCTGCTATTGTTTTGGGTCAAATCCCACCATTTCTCTGGCTGAAATCCCTCCATTTCTCTGGGTTAAAGCTGGGCCTTGGAGTAGGCGATCATGGTGACGAAGCGGAACATCACCACGCCCATTTCAGCGACCTAACAGGCGAAGCTGCAGAGTCAGGTTTCCCCATGAAATCATAATGCTATGTAGTGACTCATGATAGTACCAGTAATAGTATGTTACAAGTATAATAGAAATAATAACTGTTATGATCATCATGATCATCATGATCATCATCATTATCATCATCATCGTCGTCATCATCATCATCATCACGGCATTCTACAGGCAAACGACAACTCAAGCCTAAGTCATGACCGGGTCTCTCTGAAAATGGGTTGTATACCCGCAAGACGGCTGTTTGAACAAGGAATATGATGATTAGCCACTGGATCTTGGTGGCTTTCCCTGAATTGTCAAACAAGCTCGCCTTTCCCCTGAAACACAATGCCCTCAACAGCACTCAGAAACAGGTCGGCAAAGTCGTAAAGAAATCCTGGAGAACCCCATCAAAAGAAGGAACCCAATGTCACGCGGACTGACGAACCTCAAAAACCCTGCCATATACAAAATGCTGGGCACTGGATCTTCCGTCACTTTGTCTTTGGCCGAAATGCAAACCCTTAAGCCCTTTATGGCACTACTCTGTGCAACCAAAGTTTATCCAGCTGCTATGGTTCAAAACTATCAACGCCCAAAAATAATCATGGAAGGTTTCAGCCGCCTCTGGTAATTTAACATAGCTATTGAAAATGGTCCATTTCTAGATGATTTACCTATTAAAAATTGTCATGTTCCATGGTTTTTTGTATGTTTACCAGGCCGGGTCATCGGAGAAGCCGCCTTTTTTTTCGCCTTCCACCCCTGAGATCCCCCAGCATTGTCCGTGGTCAGCAGCATCGTAAAGATCAGCATGGTGAAATACATCGCCACCGCTGCGAAGCGCTGTATGGCTGGCACACCCCGGTCCTGGCGATGCCATGCCGCCATGCCGGGGGCTAACATGACATTTTCACTTGGAAAAATACAGAATATTACAGAATATATAGAGATGCCCCCCCCAAAAAAAAACGACCAATTGGAAAACTTACTTCCTATGTAAAATTAGAGAAAATGTGAGTGTCCAATGGGTGCTGCCATGGCCTTCATGAAAGCCGCCCCAAGCTGCGTCTTAAACTTGGCCGCCTGGCGTTTACCAACCGAAAGGATGGCCATTTTTTAGGGAAAATAGAGCTATAAACCCATATTTATGGCTAATATTTATGGCTAACTCATACTACCCCATTATTTTTTTTGTTTGACTTAATGGGCTGGTATGGGGTAGCCTCGTTTAAGACAAAGCCATATTTTCAGTGGTGCCATGCTCTCAAATTGTTTCTAGTGGTGATACTCCATTCAGTCACAATTCGGAAACAGTCTTATCCTGATTGCACAGTCATGTTTATGGGTCAGAGTTCAATCTTGCTGGTCACTCATATCCTTGCTGGTTTTCAGTGATAGTTCCAGCTTGGGTTGGTTTGGCATAATGATATCCCTACCTAAAACCAATGGTAGCCGGTTTTAAACTCCAATCAGCCCCCTGTTCAGGAACAAAACAACAGCATGGTCCCACCTGTGCCGCCGACATCTTCCTTCCCTGGTTGGATTTCACACTCTCCATGGTCGGCATGGCATTCAAACACCTTCAACGGCGCAACGGCACGGTGCTTTTTGGGTGATGAGGGGATTCCCTGGACCAAAAACACCGCGGCACAACGTTCGGAAGAAGACACCTTAAAGACGTACAAACCGAAACCTTCAAGTGATTGTATTTAGGTTATATATATACATATATAATATAATATATATACTCAAAGCCGTGGGTGACCCTTTTCCCACTCTCGATACAAAATGCCTTTGGAAGTCTCTGTATGAACGGGCTCCCCCTTTGTCGTCAGACAAACCCTTGGGGAAAAATGGGCTCAAGGCATCTTTGCACCCTGTGACTTCATGTCTTTATACATCTTGGACAAATAGGTAGAAGTCAGCCCCTGATTCCTAAAGGAATGTTGGAAGAGGTTCCATGGGTTGGAAATCTGCGACCCAGCTGATCGTCTCTCTTCCACTGCTCTACCTACGCTACCACTATCTGCAGCGCTTGCTGACATCTCAGCAGGTTCGCCCGCTGTTGCCAGTTGAAAGCCCGATCGTGGCATCGGATCCAATGATGAAGCTCTCCCAGAAGCGCTGCAAAAGCCCGATCGTCCCGTCAAAGACAAAGACCCACGCTCAGCCTCGTGAGATCGCTTTGAAACTTCACCATCGCTAAGACCCGACTGTGAGGTCAAACTTTGCGTTGTAGTGCTCATAGCACCCTGCAAGCCCGACTGTGCCGTCATTCTTTGTGATGTAGTGCTCATAGCACCATCCAAGCCCGACTGTGCCGTCATTCTTTGTGATGTAGTTCGAGCTGCACTGCCAGAGCCCGATTGTGTCCTCCTCCTCAAAGACGAAGAAGATCCGCTTCCATCCTGGTGCCCCAAGCCCGAGCGTGATGTCAAACTCATGGATGTAGTGCGAACTGCACTGCTTGAGCCCGACTGTCGCACGCTCTTCCTGGATGTTGAAACGCCCTTCCCACGCCTCTTCGAAGTCGATGGTTCTCCATCTTCATCATCAGACATCATCGGCGCAGCTTCTTCACCAGAAGATTCGGCTTCGCTCACCATCGCGTCCAGTCTAAGACCTTCACCGCCCCCAGCCAACCGCAATCGTCGCAGGCAAAACTTCGATGCGCTATGAAGCAGCTGCCCAGCATAGATTGCGCCCATAGCCATAAGAACGGCTCCTGTCACCCAGACCCAGGTGAAATCACCATCAGCTTCTGGTTCTTCTTCATAGGCTTCAGCCGCAGAGAGCAACATGCCACCTACCATCAGGGCCCGCATTGCAGCACCATGGTGTTCACCACCGGCAGTAGGTCTGTCTTCAGGAACAGATCGATGCTCTCTTCTTGTTCTTCGCAGACCAAGATCATCTACAAACTGCGTGAAAGCTTGGCCTTGAAGAGGTTTGGTGCATCCATCAGCAACTAGCTCGGTGCCCTTGAGATGCAAAAGCTTCCATCCTCCTCCAATCCTGTGATTTGACTCATCCAAAGCCTCCTTCAGCACGCTGGCTCGGATTCTGAGGTGACGTGTGCGCCAGGATGCTGTAGTGACACCGTGAGCCAAATTGATTGCTGCAGCATTGTCACCATAGATGACCTTTTCAAAATCCCACTGTTGCCAGATGGCTGCCAAAAGCGCTTCCGTTGCCCTTCCAACCACCAAAGACTCGCAATATGCGATGAGCTCAGCCTCTGCAGTTGAGTGCGCCACAAAAGGTTGAACTCCACACTGCCATGCTATGGGAACTCCCGCATAGTACACCACCAAGCCTTGGATGCTTTTGTGGTCAGCGCCTGCAGCATAGGAGATATCTGAAAAAACTTCCAGCATCTTCTGATGGCGTCTTGCCTTCAGTTGGTCTCGCCGACCCCAATCACCTCCAGGAATCGCTTGTGGATAGTGCATTCCACCAGGATTTCCATGAAGATATTTGAGCAGGACATACCCAATCTCCACCGCTTTCTTGGGGTTCTTTGTTGTCAGCCTGCTCATCGCTGAAACTCCAAAAACCAAATCTGGTCTGGTTCTGGTTGAGAGCCATAGGAGTGCTCCAGTCATCATCTGGGCTGTTCGCACGTCGATTGGGTCGATCTCCCCCACAAAGTGCTCATCCTCCTCCGTGACCTTGAAAGCAGGATACTGCAGTGACTCCTTGATGTCCCATCTTGTCATCAGTTCTTGTTCATACATACCTTGGGACACATAGAATCCATCTCCAGCGGCACCCATGCTGATCTCAAAACCACAGTAGCGCAGAGGCTTGTCAGAAGCCCATTCCACCTCCGATAGTGCCCATGTGTTTTGGATCGCTTCCATGGCCAACTTCACCGTTTGTGGTTCTCCAGACACCAAAATGTCATCAACATACACTGACATCAAACCTGCCCAGTTCTCAGTGCCTGTCCCCTTGTTGACCTCCACCAGACGCCACAGGTTCTCGTCCTTTGAGTGGACAAATCGCCCTTCGAGAACCACATCTCCAATCTTCCGGTGCCAGCGCAAAGTAGGCAGTACCTCATCTCGATGGATGCCCCAGTCCCTTGGCGAGGACACCAGCCCATAAAGGGCTTTTTCAATGATCCACACATCTTCTGCGTCAGCCAAACCAAGGTGTTTGAAGATGGTCGGTACCTCCATTGCCGTGATCTTTGTTGTGTCACGCTTTGGAGCGTTCAAAAACGCTACCCTGATGTCACTGCCTGCCAGACACAATCCCCGCAAAGCCGCGGTTCTGATCAAGGCCCTGACTTGACATCCATCAGCACCTCCTGCATATCGATCTCCTGTGCCAACTTCTTGATAATTTCCACATACAACGGCTCGAGATCTATATGCGCCGGTGTTGGCCTTTCGAGTGTGAACCATTTTGGCTGGGAGAAGCTCAATTGGGAGTTGCCTTTCTTGAGCAAGTTGTCGCAGCTGAGACTTCGTCATCTGCATCACTGCCTGCTTCTGATTCACCAGCTGCTCATACTCCGCTCTCACTGAAGGCTCCCAGCTTTTAATGTTCTCCCAAACTTCTTTGTTGGATACCGTTCTGGTCACCAAAAATTCATTTTCACCTGCCAGAACTTCCTTTTTCCCTCTGTTGATCATGATCAGCTCCTCTTCAACCTCCGCTTTTTGCACCAGCATCTCTTTCAAGACTGGCATGCACCACGCCTGTTCATCAGCCGTGCCATCAATGTGGGCCATCTCATCCATCACCAACATGTGCAAGTTATGTTGCACCTTTTGTAGGAAACTTTCATATTCCTGTGAGGCTGTCAGGCATGAGCCACCGCACTGACTATTAGGCGCCTCCTCCTCCTCCCCACCTCCAGATCCGTCAAGAGATGAGTCTGGTGATGGAATTGTTTCCAAAGTCCAGCTATCATCGCTGTCTCGTTCCCACGATGGCGCATTCACACGGCCAAGATGTTCGAAAGGATCATCCTCCCCCTCGATTGGTGCCCGCATCAATCGATGCAACATAGCAGGCTTTGTTTTGCCGCGCAGTCGTCGTGCTGGTTGAAGATCCATGCCAGCAGGGCGAGAAGCTTCATCTCTTTCAGGCAAGTAGATGGCATTGTCAGCCCCGATTGGTCGCGGAGCAGCACCGGCATGAGCGGGTTGTTCAGCATTTTGCCCAAGAACTGCCGCCTCCGTCGCCTCAAAGTCAGGGGTGATGACATCGGCCGTGAAGAAGTACTTACCCGTGTCAATGGACTGCACAAAGTAGTTTGTTGATGTCAACGTGCTACAGGCATCTGGTCCAAGCACCAAGACTGGCTGTCTGGTGTCGGCCCACTCTTCATGGTTGTCTTGCCACCACTTCCGAAGAGCATATGCCTGAGTTCCAAACTTCAGCAAATCACCAACAGGATAGCCACAGCCACGCAGTTGAGCACGGAGACGACGTTCTCCAACATGCCTTGCTACAAGCGGCCACAGGTTGATGTTGAACTTGCCAGCAGATATCACCGTGCGGATTGCTCGCTTGGTGACGCCAAGTTCTGCTTCGCAGCGGCCGTTGGCTTTGTAGTCATCACCTGCTGTCTTCGTGAGGACAATGTCTCTATGCTGCGCCCACCTTCGCAAAGGAGCTGCAAGAAATTCTCTGGCCCTGTCTGAGTGCAACCTCATCACTGGAAGGCCAAGCTGTCGCAAGCGACTGTAGATCTTGGCGATGGCAGGCAGCACATGTTGGGAGTGACGGCTTTCAATGGTCTCCACAAAAGTGATGTTCTTCACCGTCACATTCATGGATTCCTCCACAAGTTTCTGCCATGCCAACAAGCAGCCATGTGCCGTTTTCTCGGCCTTTTGGTCCTCATTTTCGCTCTGACCCTCCACCTCCACATTGCCATCTTCTTGCTCTTGCAGTAGATCTGGCCCATCTTCAGCTTCATCATCCACTGAGAACTCATCCAAGCCAGGAAGTGGTTGATCTTGAGGTTCAACACCATCCGGAGAAGCGAGTGGCACACCATCTCTGGTGATGGGGAAGGTGTAGACCCCCACAAGCAGGTATTTGCACTGCTTCTGCTCCTGGTTGATGCCCGGCGTGAACTTGCCGCTCAGGTCCACTGACAAAGTGAACGCTTCAGGATGTTGAACTCGCCGATGTGGGCGTGCCCGAGCCTGTGCTCTGACACATTGTTGGCAATCTCTACGGGAGGGCATGTGGTCGTGGAGGTAATGCGTTTTCCATGACTCGAGAGCTGCGGCGCCCAGGGTCCTGACCGCTGGTTGTTGTGGTTGATCAGGATGCCGGTCAAGCCACTGAACCCGCTGGCTCACGGCCAGTGAAATCGCATTTTTCAAACCAAGGGCCCATTGAGACCAAGTTCTTGAAACTTCACATCTTTGTTCCACTGTCATGGCCCTGAATTGAGCTCCAGCATCAGCTTCATTGCTAGGGGCTCCACGCACACCATCAAGGTGCCGAACTTCTTGCACGTTCGTGGCCAGACATGTGGGTTTTCTTTTTGGATGCCCCAACGGATGTTGGTCAAAATGGTACTGCACCAAGTTGTACTTCTCCGCCAAGGCCTTCCACTCAGCAGTGCGAAAAACTGAAAAATATTCATGCTGTCGCACATCTTCTTCTGAGCGGTACCGTTTTGGGTCCTCGGGCTGCTCCATGAAAAACTGTGTTGGAGGATCTGTCTCTTCACGCATCTCCTCAGCGACCATGAGCAGGGACCAAAAACGAAACATCAAAACTGAGTCAGCGATCACCAGTTCGGCATCTGCAGGGCTCAACGTTGGGAGGCCATATGGGTGTTCTTCTGTCCTCAGCACTCCAGGACCACCATCATTTTGATACCTCAGAGCTGTCACCGTTCTGCAAGGTGGACCACCCAAAATTGCCCTGACTCGCCCACTTGCACAAAGTGTGAGCAAATAGCCAAACACGTTTCGGTCATGAAGGTTGGCAGGCGTAGAGCATGTGGTATCAATGCAAAGCACCTCTGTGTTGGCATTGGCGCATCTTTGATCCCAGTAATTGTGATCTGGGCCAGAGAACAAGTGGAGGATCACATGCTTGGCTTGACGTAGTCGTCGGCGTTTGTGCCTGTTCCATGGCAAGTTGGACTCAAAGTTCTCTGTCTTGACCATTTCCAGATGCGGTGCTATTCTCATCATGACTTCATCAGGAAGATGCGGAAAAAGCTGCCGCAACTTGTAGGTCAAAGCTAGCTCCAGGTCCAAACGCTGTCGATCCACTTGGGTGTCATCAGCCAGCAGAGATCTCACCATCGCCAGCTTCCGTTGTTGATGCACTTGATACCACTCCAACCACTCCAAAATTCTTTGGCCATCTGCAAGAGAAACCATAGGGCAGCCTTGAACAACTCGCACTTCAAATTCTCTGCCCTCGTCATCACGCAGCTGACATTGATCTCCAGACCACTGCAGTGTGAAGTCAAGTGCAGTGAGACCACCCATGGGGACAATCCTTGAAGTCGTTTGTGTTGGGTGTCCCAACAACACCTTGGTGCCCCTTTTTAGGCGAAAAGCCTCCGTCTCACCATTGGCAAGTTGCACCACCGTTCTTTCAGCATTGGTCCATTCATGTAGATCATGTGCAGGACGTAGGGCATGGGTGGCACCTGAATCAATCAGCACCCAATCATTCTCCGCCTGCTCCAATCCCGCCAGTTGCATGACGTTGATCTTGGGCTGAACTCGCAATGACTTCAAAAGTTGTGCTGCTTCATGCAAAAGTTCAGCTGTTTTCTCACCTTTGTTGCCACCATCGTTCCCTCCCCCACGACCTCCATCCTTTTCATTGGTAGTGGAGCTTGTCACTTCAGGTGGAGCAATTGTGGCACCTGCCTCCGTAGCAGTTGATGTTGTCATTGCAGCATCATCCGTGGGAGTTTTGGCCATTTTGACCGCCGCCGCACCGGCTTTGCCACCAGTCGCCGTAGAGGTAGAACTTGATGCTGGGGAACCTCCAAAACCACGTCCTCCCCCTGAGCCTGCACCAGGCTCACCTGGCTTTTTGCCCATAGCCGGCTTCAGTTTGCAGTCGTTCTTGCGATGCTCTTTGCTTCCACAGATGAAGCAACGCTCAGACTTGTCGTTGAGGCTGTCCCAGTCATGTTGCCATTTGCAACTTTTTCCCGCCTTACAGCCCTTGTCAGACATGAAGTAGCGGCATGGCTTGTCCACTGTTGGACTGGACTTCGTTTTGGCATCACCAAGGCCCGGTCTTGCAGGAGATTTCACATCACCATCCAGCTGCTTCAGCTTGAGAGGCGTTGTTGATGAAGTCGAAGTAGAGGAAGTCTGAAGCAATGCTATCGTTTCAGCCTCAGCCAGCAAGCACTGTGAAAATGCCCAGAGGTTCCGTTGAGTTGGTTGTTGATCCAGTTGGAGCTGCATCCTACTCTGGGATAACCTGAAAGCTGCCTGTTGGTCCATGGCCGCGATCTTTTGCAAGGGATCATCTAAAGCCTGCAGCAACAGAATCCCATCTGGTAGTACTGCTTGAACCTCCTCAGCTCTGCCGAAGTGACGACGCCAGCTTCTGATAGCTGCAGCAACCTCTTGAATCGTTGACATCTTTGGCATACTCGTCAGTTGTTTCAAAAGGATCTGCTTTTCTCCAGCGCCTCCTGGTTGAAATCGCACCATGAGCTTGTAGAGGATTGCTGTCGAGCTCAAAGCCCGATCTGTTACCAGCTCCTGTTGCTCTGCAGCTGGTATGGCCTTCAAAAGCATTTGAACCCCACGTTGCTCAGTGCGTTGAAATCGGCGTTCACTCAAGTCCTCAGGCAACCTTGGACAGATCTGGATCCTCTGAAGTGGTGTGCTGTTTCTCCATCGATCATAGTAGCACTTGGCCTCCCTCAAAGTTGATTCCCACCACCAATCGGCTACCTGAGACACATCCTTCATCACCGGAGTGCTAAGGTGCAACCAGTCTCCAAACTGCAATGGACTGGATGCCTCTGGAAGATCCGGAAGTTCCAATTTGGCGACAGAACTTCCCTCAGTCCATGGACCATATGTCCGGTCCGTCCCAGCTCCGACTCCTCCACCCCCCAAACCATGCCCAGGAAGGTCTTTGAAGCCTCCAGCACCACAGTCAAGAAGTTCCGTGCCCACACCATGCAAGGCCCGAGCTCGAGGATGTAGATCGCCTCCAGGACATTCTTTATGAGAATCAGTGCCAAAAGTGCAAGCCCGAGCTTGATGATGTTCAGCACCACTTCCCCCAAGCAAGTGACCTTGGCATTCTGTGTGACCAGTGCTCAAAGCGCTAGCCCGACCTTGAAGACGCGGATCACCACATCCCCCAAGCAATTGACCTTGGCATTCTTTGGGACCATTGCTCAAAGTGCAAGCCCGATCATGAAGTGCAGTTTCACCACTTCCGCCGTACACCATGCCAGAGCTGCCAGCCCGATCTTGAAGTCGCTGAACATCAATGCCAGCGCTCGCAACGGCTTGCTGAGACCCCAGAACAACCGGTGGACCAGTAGGTGGGTGAAATCCCTTGGACCAGTACTCGCTATTTTTGAAACCATTCCCTTCAGTCAAACGAGCCATGGAACCTTTCAAAGAAGCAACTTCTTGTTCTAACCAAAACGCTCTAGCTGCTCTCGGAGACATCTCTGTTGTGGGCTCCCATGCATGCTGAACTTTCAAAACTTTGGGAACTGATTCCATCCTGTCATAGCTATCCAAAAACTTCTCCATAGTGCCATCCGACATGAAAGACTTTGGAAAAGGAGGAACATTGGGTTTCTCAGGTGGTGGTTGAGGAACATGACGTGGCTCAGACCCATCAGCTTCAGGGGGCGTTCCGTCCGGAATTCTCGTTCCATTTGGAGTGAATCTAGCATCCCGCTTCCCCATTTCAGCTTTCTGGGAACTTTTGGGTGTTTGATAACCCCCACGCCGCTGTCCACCATCACTCATCACATCAGGTGGAATCCCCGCACATGCAGAAGCTCCCCCAACATCCGACCACGAAGAATTGGACCCAGTTCCAGCTTGAGTCAACAAAGCCCTCATCCTATCCAACTCTTCCATCAACTGAGAGTTTTGAGTTCGAAGATGATTGACTAACTCAACTTCCAAAGCCCTCTGAAGACCAACATCTTGAGGATCAGCTACCCCTGAAGCACCTTTTGCAGTTGCCCCCATAGTAGCATCACATTCATCCGGCATTCTACCCTGCGTCCTTTTTGGAACAACTCCTTCCCCTCCATGAACATCCATCTTGCTGGGTGGAGTCTCAAAAACACTCCCCTGCTTCCCAGATGCTTGCCCTCCACGGCCTTTTCCAGTGCAAGCTCCTTCGCTTCGTTCACCTTGAAGCGATGCCGCACATCGTCCACCGTGAAGCGGTGCCACATCAGACGCTGGCGATTGTTCTGGCAACCCCTTTGGTCTGGAAGCCTTGAGGACTATTTCATTTTGGGTTTTCTCCGAATAAAACGGATTCCCCATCCCAGCAGTAGATCCCTTTGGGGGTTCTGAAGTCGCCCTTTCCATTGCGTCAGCACAGAGTAGCCTAGCTTGGGCTCATAACCCTCAAAGCCGTGGGTGACCCTTTTCCCACTCTCGATACAAAATGCCTTTGGAAGTCTCTGTATGAACGGGTATATATATATATATGGCAGTGTGTCGAAACCTTGTACCCCTGTAGTTCACATCAAAATAGCTGGGATTTATGGATGTTAATTCCCCTAAAAATGGTATTTTCATAGGTATTGATCCATAGCCATACAAACTCGTCGGCGATGTCGACATGGCCTCAGCTCTGTGCCCCAGTACAACAAGGGCGGATTGTTGAAGCGTTCACAGGCCTGGGCCAGCTGCAGCTGGTGAGGTGATCCCTTTACTATCATGTTGATCAATGGATTGGTTTAAGGGAAATTTTACAGGAAAGCCCCATGAAAATCGATGGTTTCATGGTTTCATGTAGATTTTCCCTTAACCAATCCATTGAATTGAGAAAAAATGTTACTCTTGGATAGTTGGTATCTTCGCAAAAATTGGATGTTGCTAACTGTAATCATCATGGTGTTAGCATTTGTATCGATCTATGATTCATTTCACAATCACTGGTGTCACTATTGTGATCTACTAGTGTGTATGTATATATATATATTATATTATATTAAATCATATTATACTATATTATATCATATTATATTATATCATCATATTATGTTTATATTATAGTTTATATATATATATTATCATATCATATCATATCATATTATATTATATTATATCATATCATATTATATTATATCATAATACATCAATATATATATATACTGTATATAATATAATATATATATATATATACATTATATATATATATATGTATGTATGTAAGGAGGTTTCCGTTTCGTCATGGGGGTACCCGCAAATGATCCAAGTCAACCACCAAACTGTATTGAAACCCATCCCGGCCTTGCCAATGACGGCCCCAAAGGGGAAGATCTGATATGCCAAGCTGAGTTGCCGTCCTGGCTCTCGGAAAAACATTAAGATGACGTGGCCAACCAGCATAAACTGACCATTGAGGATAAATGGCTCTTACCACACATTTATGATAAGATTACAGATTGGGAATATATATATATATATTATGTATATATGTGTATGTGGATTTACCACATTACTAATTCACAACTTGTTCAAGATCTCCCAAAAAAATGCCGAACTCTGCCGGTCGACACTGCGCCTGACGCTTTCATCAGCTCAAAGTAAGGCACGTGCGCCACGCCACACTCTGGACCTGATGCTTGAGGGCAAGTGGACTATGACTAATCCCATCCCCATCCCATGTGAAATAGCAAGAATAAGGGACACAAAGACGGTGATTCAATGGGATTTCATAGGAAAATCATGGGAATATCATGGTTTAGTACTGATGAATTGCCGGGCATTCACCCAATGCCATAAACCTATCACCTGGGGATGGTGAAAAAAAGCGGCCAATCTATGGTGATTTTTCGGGATGGTTTGTGAAATTGGGTTTACCACATTAGATCCAATACTGAACCGGAAAGGGGGTATTGAGCATTAGGCCAAAGGGATGATGAAGACAAAACCGTTTGAACAGATTGCAGATCCAAAATGTTGCAACCAATCCATCGCCCATGGCCCGGAAATCACCATGACCATCCTGCTATGGTTCCAACTGTCAGTGGGAAGCACAGATGGATCAAGTCATCCAAAGAGTATCTTTAGTGAAGAACTGGGACCCAGAAAGGAGATGCCCGATGTTCCTGGACATGGTTTCTTGATGGTTAAATGCTAAGAAGAGCCAATTGGTGGCTTCCCCTGGTACACCATCGTGGATCGCCGTATACCACGGTTGCCTTACTTGGTGGATGGGGGTATCCATTCCACACTTTGTAGTTGTCATGATCAGCATCTTTTTCTACTGCTTCTTCCACTTCCTCTTCCTTTTCCTCTTCCCTCTTGTTCTTCTTCTTCTTCTTTTTCTTCTTCTTCTTCTTCTTCTTCTTCCTCTTCCTCTTCCTCTTCCTCTTCCTCTTCCTTGTCCAGTCCTTTTAACTGGTATTGTCACAAGTATTGTCACCGCCAACAGGATAACTTTAATAAACGAATTGTATTTATGCCCTCAGTACTGGCGGTGAAAACCTCACTCTCCAGATCACAATGACGTTCACATACCCTATGAATCCCCACAAGTGGTGCTGTCCATTCTCCCTGTCACAACCCCTTGGCCCCTTGGACCCCCCCGCAGATCGTTGGAACCCGTAACTCCTTGACATTTAAGGTGAAATGCGTGAAGCTTGCTGAAACGATGTCCAACACCAGTGCTGTCCCCCAAAAGAACTAGCTGTTTGACAGGCGTTTGCAGTCCGTAGGATAATGTCAATCCAAACTGAGTCTGTTATTGCACATGAAACAACCCTCAACCAACTTTCCCTTTGAGCATCATCCACAATCCATGAAAGCATGCCAACATCTTTCGCTAAGAGTGATTAGAGGTGAAATGCTCCAATCTGACAATTCTATACAATTCTCCATTGAATGAACTTCACAAAATGTGTTTAAAACACTTTTCCTGATGCTAGTGACCTAAAAATGTGCTGTTCCCCCATCTCCTCTGCATAGATCATGGCACGTTCTTTCAGCAGCAGACCCTGCCAAGGCCAAGTTGCTATTGGGCTGTGACCCTGCTGTTTTTTACCGATCTTGAGCCCCAATTTCAACGAACCTTAACCAATGGCTCATTGGCGTTTTGATATATATCATGAATTAGAATTTAGAGGTCCCCCCACACCCTTTAGAAGGCTATGTTCATGGGTCAAAATCCTATTTTAACGTGGGTCAAGTCCATACTTTGACAAGGGTTAATTCCATTGTGTGTGGGTTAAACGCCCCATTCTTGTGGTTTAAACGCCTATGGTCTTTATAAACCCTCATTCAAACTTATCTTTACGATTGAGAAGCATTATTCCACAATATTGACATGGGTAAATCAAAAATGACCATTTGAACTTTCATTGTCAATTGTCAATTGATGTCAATGGTCAAAATTCCGTTCTTTCATAAAATTACAGTCTCTTATTCAATGGATTGTACGGAATCTTTTAGAGGAAACCCCCTATTTCCGACAACGCCAAGCCATTGACTTATGCTTTGGCTTTCGGTCTCGACAGGTCTCGGTGGCCCGAAAAACATCGGCATTTCGGCCTTGACGTTCCAACCATCGATCCAGATACCCAGCGTGGTCGGGATCATGCTGAAGACTCAGCGTGCCACGATAGCTGCTAGGTAGACCCTATTTGTCTCTATTTGTTCAGGATTAATCCACTTAAAACCAAAAAAAATAACGGGTATAACACCATTAAAAATTGGAATTCAGACAGTAAGATTTGGATGTTATCGTATTTAATCCGCAGAAATGTTGCTTTTACTGTTTTACCTATCAAGGAAAAGAAAAGTAACCCCGTCAATATACCCTGGTTTTGATTTTGGGGTACTCTATTTTCAACGGGAAAGAAAGATGGAGAAAAAATAATGCATTCTAGTCATGAAAGCCATTCAAAATCATATTGATGTTCAGGTTCCCACTTAGTGCCTACAATTCAAGTGCGAGAACCCAACAAAGAAGCTGATATCAGTCGTGTGGGTCGCGGTGAGGGGTTCCATTGGATATCACCACCCAAGGTGGATAACTGGCATGTCCCTCATGTCCCCTCCTCACCACATGGCATATTGTCAAAGAACGGGAAATTCCCCACACCATGGGTCAATTACATAATTTCCCAACATTAAAATGTCCAGAAAAAGCTTTGGTATACCCCTGTTCAGAGACGCCAAAATAATGTATATCATATATATACATACATATATATGTATGTATATATATATGTATGGTTTTATATCCCATGATATCCCCCATTAATGTAGCATAATGCACCATTCAATCTCCATGTTTCAAGTATTTTATCGCTCAACCCCATGGGCAAACACCAGACCTGGGCTGCCGCGCACTGCCCCGTGCGGATGATGCTGCCGCCCTCCAACCTATGGATTCTCTAGGGAAACGATCTAGATTCATGGTGGCTCAGGA
The DNA here is from genome assembly GCA_947184155.2 of Cladocopium goreaui. NCBI lineage: Eukaryota > Dinophyceae > Suessiales > Symbiodiniaceae > Cladocopium > Cladocopium goreaui. The sequence goes on from CAMXCT020000450.1 coordinate 144,802, forward strand.
GGGTAATAACCTGTAATAACTACCAGATTAATCCATTTCGTGTACCCCAGTGAGATATTTTTGGAATATCCCCAGTAAAAAAAGGGGTTTTACATGGCTTATAAAATCTCAAGACACCATTATGCCATTTGCCACACCTTTCACAAGGCAGACATGGCCAGCTGAGGCTCGAACTTGGTATCAGGATCCAACTTGCTGAGGTCCATATCAATCTGCTTGCCTCATCCCAGAAAGTTCATCTGAATCCACAAATATGGTCCCAAATATCTGGAAATCCTATTGAATCACCTGTTCAACCATGGTTTCTGGGGCTGCTCTCTGGAGAGGTTTTGTTTCGGCCTTGCAGATCTCGCCTGCGGAAAAAAAAATCTGCCAGGGCAGATCCAAAACCCAGGGGACCCGGGCCGAAGTCTTTCACGATGTACTCCTGTCCCATGAAATGCCCATTGGCACAAAGGAAGGTGATGATCAGGGTGATCGCAGCCTAGCCAGAAATGCGATGTTGGTCGTTGGGCCCAAAAACGTGTTTCCAACATGGGGATGGGTCAAAACCCTGGTACCTAGTGAACCCCAAAATAGCCGGGATTTATGGATGTTCATCCCACTAAAAATGTATCTATAGGTACCAGTATTGACCCATCCCCACATGCTTTTCCAGGATGTCTTTTGGAGTTTTGGGGATGAGATGCCTTTTCTTATGTACCATGTTTCCCAAAAGTATGAAATTCCGGATGATCGAGTTGCGTCCTACCTAGTTTTGAGATGTTTTGAGGTTGCTGAAAATCAGACAATTTCAACAAGCCTGAAACCAGGGACAGTTTTGGGATTTTTCCGGTGAAGTTGGCGAGGTTAGCCAAGGTTTCTTTGCCCAAAAATCATCAGCTGAAAAGCCAGAACTGATGTAAGTTTCCGGAGATTTTTTCACTGGAAACATCAACCATGGGGGTCAATCCCTCTTCTTCCAAGATAAAATCATTTTTTATTTCCGAAATCTTGGCGAGGTCACTTTAAAGCCATTTTGGATTCAGAAACCCAACCCGGTTCCCACGATTTTATGGGGGGCAATAGCCCGCGCCCACGTCTTGGAAGCTCTGGTTAGAAATCTTCGGGCCCCGCCATGGCAGAAAGGAAGATGCGGCCGGTGAGCACCGAGATGTAGTCATCCTGTGGAGGTAGTCCGATTGAGATCAGTTGGGGTCAAAAGATCATCACCGGACAGTCTTGGAAATTCCATGTTTGTATAATATATATATATATACAATATACATATATAGAATTATGTATGTATATTTATATATATATATGTATATATTATATATATGTATATATTATATATATATATGTATATATTATATATATGAGCCACAAAAAGTATATACATCGCGTAAATCCACAGGGTGTTCCTACCTTGCTCTTCATTCCTTTGAGTTTTTAGGGTGCCTGAGTTTTCCAACGCCGCATTTGCTTATTTTGATGGCTAAATGCTACACATGAAATGCCAATCTCGTTCTGGGGGTGTTCCTACCTCGTTTTGCAACCCAAACATGGTGTTTTGGACAAACCGACGTACGCCCCAAATAGCAGCCGTCGCTCATAAAATGTCAGCGACTCAGTCGTGACACCGTCACTGAGCTTCCGGCTTTGTACGGGCACGTCCAGCCTTTGCTTTCCTTCACGTCCAGCGCGGAGCGACTTTTTTTTTTAAGCACTGCAGGGGTCCCATGAAGCGACTGAGACAGCCACTGGCCATGCCTTTCCAAGTCCCTCAAGCAACCTATAGAAGTCCCCCAATGACGAGGTAAAGCATCAAAAAAGTTACCACGGCCCTCAGGTTTTTCATCTCCAAAACCCCCTTCGGACCCAGTCACTCACCTTGAAGGGGTCCATTTCCACCAAACTCAGTGCTCTGGTGCATACCAGCATCATACCTCAGATTTGTTGGGTGAAGTTGGATCTATATATGCCATGGTCAAAACAGCAATCGTTTATGGGCCATTGGTCATCCCACCAAATGGTGGTGTTGTATGAGCATCACCCAATATGGGTAAATAATCCAACTCCTGACTCGACTCGACACCATGTCACCCTTGCTTTAGATCGCTTTAGTAGTTCCCCATCCCAAAAGAGATTTTACTCTGCCACATGCCAAAAGAACTTCAAGAAGGCACCCACACAAATCTCAAGCTACCACCGAGGCTTGAGCACTGCATGCCGATGAAGAACACACTCTGCACCTGCCATCCATCACCATGTGGTGCCAACGCATTGTAGGACCGCTTCATCTTTCACTAGACGGTTTTAACACTGCTGATTCTAATACCCCTACGTCTAGAGTGATGCTGATTCCATTCTTGGTTGCTATCTCTCCACGTGTTGTAGGATTTATGTGAACATAGGGTAGCCCAAAATCCCATTCTTTATCATCATGTTTCGAATCAAAATAGCTAATATAGTCTATGGGTATTCCATGTTCAGACATGGGTCATTAAATGTCCCCATTGAACATCACCCAACCATTAGGTATATGGTCTATAATGGCTACTATAAGGTGATGTCCAATATACTCAAAATGGGACAGTTACTAACCCCTGTCAGACAGTTCCATTATATCAGCTGATGAAATCCCTAGTCTTGATTCTAAAATCGCTCATTGGCTCATCTTTCGCACTTCCTGGTGCTGAGGGAAGGAGGGAATCATCCATAATCAAAAAAAAATATCTATAGATAAATATAATCTAAATAATCGTCCCATTCCCCATTCCCATTCCCTACGTTTTTTGGACCAGTAAATTTCCTCCGTCCCACCAACGCATGGCGGCGCGGCAGCGGTGGTGGTACCCACTGCCTGAAGCGATTTAGGTGAAATCACTTCGTCGATAATGTCAACCCCGGATTAATAAACCATGGTTCTGGGTAAATTATAATATTTCACTAACCTGAATTAAGGCCATTTGGGGATGATTCCCCTTACTAACCATGATTTCCAGTGAGGTCGCAGTGAGGTCGTTATAATTTACCCAGATTAATAAACCATGGTTTATTAATTAGGGGGGTATCTCCCCAATGACACTATTTCAGAGGGGTAGAAAAAAACCACCAACCAGTTAGATATGAAAACTAATCAATGGGAGATCTTCAGGATCCAATTGATGGAGGTACGTTAGTACCATATGTTTGGCCATATTTTATGGGGATATTCCCTGAAATTTAGGCCTGAAAAATAGGCCTTATAAATGGTAGGTACCTCCAATTTAGGTTCCTGAAATGGCCATTGAACGATAACAATGGCAACTGCCATAATCAGAGGTTTAATGTTTAACATTAAGTCTAATGGGAAGCATTAATGGGAACAATGTAGATTGGTCCCTGATAATAACAATCTTCTGTTTCAGTTTAATCTACCGAACATTTACCATAATCTACCTGAAAAATGCTCTAATAGACTCAAATAGCAATTGTCTGTGTCGGTTAATGGACCCAACTTAGGGTTTTTGTTCTTGAACATTGCAAAAGAAAACGTCTCAGTTTTTCCAGAAAGCACTTCGGTTGAGGGAATGCGTCAGGATTTTGCAAAATGGCAGCTTCATCGACCCCCAAAAACTAAATTGAATCCGTAGTGATACTGCCTGTTCACCTATAACCATTTTGGGGGATGGTGGTGACCCCACTACCTGCATACGGTGTTTCCTCTCCATTTAGTTTATGGATTTCCATGGGATTTACTTCCATTTACCCGGCCTGGTAAACATACAAAAAACTATGGAAAATCACCATTTTTAATGGGTAAATCAGCTATTTAACGATGGCCATTTTCCAGTTCGCAAACTGTAAACGTTTACCAGAGGCTACATGGGATTTCCCATATTTTCCCATGACTCTCCCATTTTTCAACCCACCATTTTTTCCATGGGGATTATTCCATCGGCCCATCGCGCCATGGTCTTCTGAAAGGTGGGCCGCGTCTTCTGCGCGCTGTACTTGGCAGCCTGGCTAATTTTACAAGGCGGTGCCGAAGCGGCATCGCTTCGGTGGGTTGATGATTATTACAACATATTGTATATAATAAATATATTGTGTATATATATATATTATATAATAGTAATAAGAATACGAAGAAGAAGAAGAAGAAGAAATAATAATAATAAGTTATAATAATAATAATAATTGATAATAATAGTAATAGTAATAGTAATAATAATAATAACAATAATAATAATATATATATATAACTCTAGTTAGCTGGATTTATTGAACTGACTGAGCTAACTTAGAACTATAGGTAACTAGGTTATAACTAGCTATGATGATTACTCTTCGGAGGGTTAACAGTAAATCAGGGGGCACCGGACAGATTCCAACTGCAACTGAGGCCACAAACCGTCAGAAGGCCGAAGTAGTCGTAATTCAGCCATCGCACCCTCGGCTTTGCTGAAATCACCATTGTTGATGGTTAAAATCCCCATGTTTGATGGTGAAATCCCCATGTTTGATGGTGAAATCCCCATGTTTGATGGTGAAATCCCCATGTTTGATGGTGAAATCCCCATGTTTGATGGTGAAATCCCCATGTTTGATGGTGAAATCCCCATGTTTGATGGTGAAATCCCCATGTTTGATGGTGAAATCCCCATGTTTGATGGTGAAATCCCCATGTTTGATGGTGAAATCCCCATGTTTGATGGTGAAATCCCCATGTTTGATGGTGAAATCCCCATGTTTGATGGTGAAATCCCCATGTTTGATGGTGAAATCCCCATGTTTGATGGCGAAATCCCCATGTTTGATGGTGAAATCCCCATGTTTGATGGTGAAATCCCCATGTTTGATGGTGAAATCCCCATGTTTGATGGTGAAATCCCCATGTTTGATGGTGAAATCCCCATGTTTGATGGTGAAATCCCCATGTTTGATGGTGAAATCCCCATGTTTGATGGTGAAATCCCCATGTTTGATGGTGAAATCCCCATGTTTGATGGTGAAATCCCCATGTTTGATGGTGAAATCCCCATGTTTGATGGTGAAATCCCCATGTTTGATGGTGAAATCCACATGTCTTGCGCCATGATCCACCATGGAAATTGCTCTCAGGGCCCCGCATCAGAAGTGCAATGACCTGAGCCAAGGGAGAGGGGAGAAACGTGGCTGACCTCAGCGGACCTTTCATAGGCACCCTGAAACACATGGCACAGCTGCTGTGTTGAACAACAGATTATGGCTATGGTTGCCGTAACCGAACCGACCAGCCACAAAAACCAAGGTTTGCGCAGATATGTCTTACCATGTGTTCTTCATTATACATCCCGTTATATCCGATTATATCCCATAATATCCCATTATATCCCATTGTATCCCATTATATATATATAATATTATATAATTATATCATATTATATCCCCATATATCCCCATATATCCCTATAGTAACCCCAATGGGGAGCAGGTCACTGTCACCACCCACAGACTTTGGCCCCAAAAAATTGTCCACATGACACCCCGGGATGTCTGAAAATAGGGTGGAACTTACCCCTATTTACCCTCTGGTTATGACTAACATAGCCATGGAAAATGGCCCATTTATAGATGGTTTACCTATTAAAAATGGTGATTTTCCATGGCTATTATAAATAACCAGAGTGTATTTTCCGACAGAGAGCCACATCTTTAGCCTCTCACCAGGGTAACATTCTCATCCCATCCCCTTCCACTGGCTTCACCAAGGACTCGGCAATCAGGAAACAAGACGACAGAATCACCACCGGTCCTGCGTGGCCAGGCTGAGGAATCCCCATATGGTTGGAATATCAGGGTCACTGTCAATGCGATCGTCACATCAATGACTGGTCAGCTTCTGGTTGGGGTTGAACACCCAATTACCCTCTGGTAAACTAACATAGCTATTGAAAATGGCCATAGAAATAGTGGATTTTCCCATTAAAAATGGTGATTTTCCATAGCTATGTTAAATTACCAGAGGGTACCCGCTTGCAACCTTCAAGAATGGACGTGGCTGGCATGACCCCACTTCTTGGTGCGCCAACGGCCAAGCCCCAAGCCATGTCTGTCCTTCACATCGGGGAGCGCCCACAAACATCGCCGACAGCACGGCCAAATAGAAGCGCTCAGCCACCCTCAGGCACATTCCACTGGAAAATCGCTCAGCTTGCCACTTTTGATCCATCTTGTTTGCACATGAACATCACCAACGATTTTCCCATTCTAATATCATTGAAATCCCAATTCTTCATAAGATCCCCATAGCTGCACCAAGCTACCATGCTTTTGACCACCAAACCCCTTGTGAAATCTTCACCAAGGATCGAAGCCACATCATAGAGAACCTGCACCCTGAGCGACGCGGTCGGGTCCCGTTTTCTCTGAAAAGGGTGCTACCTCTAATTCCAAAAGGTCCATAAAATCTAAGTGATCTATATATAATTATATACATATACATATATGTATATATATATATATATCACTTCATGACCCTGTTGGAGCCAGGTACCATCGAACTTTTTCGGAAAGTTCGGAATGTGGAACATCTGCCAAAATCCCAGAGAAAACGTGAGAAAACATGAGAAAACCAAATCATATACCCTCTGGTGAACTAACATAGCTATTGAAAATCACCATTTTTAATGGGAAAACTCACTATAAATGGCCATTTTCAATAGCTATGTTAAATTACCAGAGGGTACATCATCCACACTCCTGCCACATCAGCCATTTTGGGAAAACTCCTCCAGTTTCTTCCAATTCAGCCAAAAAACAGGCCAGAGACGTCGATGGTGGGTGGGTTGGGCACCTGGCGTGAGTCGGCTATGTCAGTGGGAAGTCAGGGTATCATGGATGACAACGTCCCTCTTTAAATGGAAGCATGATTTACCCTCTGGCACACTGACATTCACCATCTTTAGTGGCTAAATCAACTATTGAACGATGGCCATGACTTCCAGTGCGCAAACTGTAAACGTTTACCAGAGGGTACATGGGACTTCCCATATTTTCCCATGATTCTCACATTAAAACCCACCATGTTGATGGTTTTTCAAGGTGATGGGAACCATTCGCAAGCATTTTTCGGTCCTTGATGATGATCTCGAAGGCCGAAAGTCTCAAATCCACAGCCTCGGCTGCTTTCGGGGGCTTCCAGGCTATCGCAATAGCAATGGGTTTTATATTGGTAATAATGGAAAATCCTTCGATAAATGGAATGATTTAGGGGTAATTTGAGGGAACTTCCATTTTGACAGGAAGATGTCTATATCTGTCCCTTGACTTTTTTGGATCGTTTTGGAGGTGAGATCATTCCCAAAGTTCCCTGAAATTGGTTTGATTTTGAACTGTCAAGCTTGAGTCAAGCCTTTCCAAATGTCCTTGATGTTTGACAATGCAATCAACTTCCATGAACAGGAGGGACGAAGCAGGGAGTTATCAAGCAAACTATAACACAGACGCGACTTGATAGGTGGCTCCTGGCTTCTGCTATTCCGCTATTGGGATGCATCCCAGCTAGACCCAGGTCCTGTGGTATCTCGGTGTCATTTTAGGACCAATTTACCCTTTGTCAGTGTAGCACCATATACCCATGATCATTTTTAGAATGACTTACTGCTATGGTCAGATCATCATGTTTTGATTGTGATGCTTATTACAAATGTGGTAGACCCAATCATAACCATCCCCATTTTCAGGAGAAATGGGTGGTATAAACCCTCCAACATTTGCGTTTACCACATTACTCACCCATTCACCTGACATTCAACCGCATCTACCACTTGTTCAAAAACATTTCAATACCCCCATCTACCACTTGTTCAACTCCTCCCCCAGCGCCCCAGCGCCCCACCCGCCGTTCAAAACGGCGCCGGGCACCCCAGCTCCAATACTTACGAAGGCAAACCTCCAGATCCATCGCCAGGTGATTTGATGGGGAACAAAAAACATGGCTTTCCTGTAGATTTTCCCAACAAAACATACCCTCTGGTAAACATACAAAAAGCTATTGAACATGGCCATTTATAGTTGATTTACCCATTGAAAATGGTGAATTTCCATAGTTTTTTGTATGTTTACCAGAGGGTAACAAAACCAACCCATGGATTTCCAATGTCGGATTGCAAGCGATTGAGCTGCGATGAAGGATCCATTGAGGAAGGTGATAGTCTCAGTACTTACCCGAGCACTTATACCGCATAGCAGCCACTTACTAAGGGGATCTAAGCAGTATATTTTTCAAACAACAATTAGCCTAAAGTACACTTAAAAAAAAAAAAACGCACATGCTGCATTGGGATATCACCCCTCCATCAAAGGGTAAGGATTGCCCTGTACAGTATCTAAGTATGTGAATCTTGCACTGGTTCTGTACCAAGCGGAGCCAAAACGTCTTCTAGAACTTGCCCAAAAGAAGAACATCTGAATGGCCATATCATGACATATCAGTATCCCCCTATGTTGTCTACGGTCTACGCAAAAAAAAAAATCTGCATAACTGTAAAAAAAACTGTTCCATGCTTCACATCCCATCTTTCACTGGGTTGGTTTAAGGGAAAATTTTAACCGGAAAACCCCATTAATTTAATGGTAAAAACCCATGGGTTTCCTGTAGATTTTCCCTTAAACCAACCCAGTGAATCTTTCATGTGGCTTTTGTCTGAAAATATGGTACCAAAACATCCAAATCTGGGCATCAACAGTTGTCTCTTTGGGGCAGACCCATATCCATCCATGATTCATTGGTCAAATATGGTCGAATCATTATATAACCCCTATGTTTGATAGAAAAATTACAAATTATATATATATATATGTATATTAGTTGATGCTGATTCAATACATAATACCCAGTGTAACATTGTTGCTTGCCAAATTGCCCATAAATTTTCATGAAAGTATCCCCAAAAATCGTCCATTTCTGAAGTTGAATCCCCATGAATTGTTTAAGGTTTACCCTCCAGCAATCAAGTGCCGCAAGGGGTTTTATCACCCCTTTGAACCGTCCGTTTCCAGCGGTTTTTTTTCAGCCACATGTGATGACACCCGAGAATCAACATCCAACTATATCATTGGTTATATATATATATATACATATATGTATGTATATAGGTATATATATATATACATATGTATATATATATATATGTATTGTGAATGTACAACATCATTGCATTTCCTGTCATACAATCCAAACAAGGGATAAACCACCAGAGTTCACAACCATAGCACATGCATGGCTCAGGAGTGCCCATAGGGTAAGGTGAGGGAGGGTTCATTTGCATCCGTGTGTTTTAGCCATAGGCTTGGTGCGAGGTCGCACATACTGCTTGGACCAGGGGTCCCAAAATCCATAGGAGCATTTGCATCCAGCCTTTGCCTTGAGTTGGATAACTCTTGCTGCCACGGGGACCATCCCCGATTTGCACCGTGATCAGACTTGTGGCCTGGAAGGGAAAACAATCTGAGAGCGCCTTGGTGGATTGGGAGGAGGACATCCGTTGCCAGTGTTGCCAATCACACTGGTAGCGGAGCTCTCGCTGAGGATCCAGGGAGGAGGACATGCCTGAGACAAGTGATGGCTCAGATGGGGCTGGAACGTCCAACCTAGTTCCGAACCAGCTGGCCAATCTTGTCCCAACCTTTGACCCATCGAAGGATGAGATCGTAGACTACACCAAGAAAGTTCAACTGCTGATGAACATGTGGCCTGAAGGTAAGTGGACCGAGCTTGCCACCCGTCTCATTTTGGGATGTACAGGAACTGCATTTCAGAAGCTGCAATTGCACAGTACCGAATTGACCGACAATGACAAGAAATCAATTCAACGCCTGATCGAACTCCTCGGAGGCCAATGGGGCCAAATCCCCTTAGAACGTAAGTATGAAGCTGCAGAAAAAGCCTTGTATCGCCTGTCACAAAAGAGTGACGAAACCAATGACAGCTACCTGGCCAGGGCAGATGTAGCCTGGCAAGAACTCAAGAACAAGGAGATCAAGCTGGAAGATATTGCAAGCTTACATAACCTTGCGTGGATCAGGCCTCAGTGGAGAGGACAAGAAACGAGTTGTGATCGACAGTGAAGCCAGTGAAGATGGTAGACTCACCATGAAGCGTGTTTCAGCTGCAATTCGTATGCTTGGTGCGGGGTTTTTCCAAGAGGTGACATCTGGAAAGAAGCTCAACCGACTCAAGACCTACGATGCTGCCATGATCATATCCGACAGTCCTGAACAGGAGGACTTGTCAAACACCTTACATGCAGAAACAGGTGATGAAATGTGTGATGACGACCTTGTTGAGGCCCTTTTCCAAGAAGGTGACGAGGACGCCATCCTCATTGCGGACTTCGAGAATGCTGCCGCCGACGTCATCCAGCAGGATGAGGATCTTGCCTCGGCATTTAATGCATATACCGAGGCTCGAAAACGTCTTAGCGACAAAGTGAAGTCCCGGGGTTTCTGGCCGTTGTCAAAAGGGAAATATAAGGGGTCCCAAAAGGGGGTCAAGGGAAAGTTCCAGAAGGGACACCAGTCCAACAGAAAGTCCTTGCAGCAGAGGATTCTGACCTCAGCATGTAGGCTGTGTGGGAAGATCGGCCACTGGCGCGCTGAGTGCCCCAACCGAGCTGATGCATCCGGAGCCAGCAGACCTCAAGCTCCAACGTCTTTTGTCCAGGTTCAAGGTGGTCCAGAAAGTCTGCCGTTAGAGTTCCTGCAATTGCCGTCGATGGAAAGCACTGTGGATGAGCCTCACACTCATGAGAGTATGTGTTTTACATGTTCGCATGGCAAACCTTTTCATGAAACCTCCAAAGATAGGCTGAAAAGATCACTGTCTTCATGGAAACAATCATGCATGCGAACCAACCGTCTTCGTGCCATCAGGAATGAGCCGAGATCGCATCGCATGCACGTCCAAGAGCCCAGAGATCGAAGCCCTGGTGAAACTGAGAGCGCAGATCATTTGACCTTGTTTGCAACGCACAGCAGCTTGGGAGTAGTTGATTTGGGTGCCACTAAAACCGTCATAGGAAGTCAGCTTGTGCCAGGTTTACTCAAGGGCTTAAGTCCTGAAGCACGTCAAACTGTACGCCGATGTCCATGTAAGTTGACGTTCCGGTTTGGTAACCAAGGGGTGTTGCAAAGTGAACAAGCCCTTGTGATTCCCATTCATGGTTTGTTGCTTAAGGTGGCCGTAGTACCCGGATCTACTCCCTTCCTTTTGTCAAACACCCTTTTGAGAGCGATTGGGGCAGTGATTGATACGAGCCATCAAGTCATTCATGCAACAAAGATCTCCAAGACCATACCCATTCAGCTCACCGAGAAGGGTTTGTTTCTTTTGGATCTCAATGACCTGATGGACGCGACCGGGTCCATGCAGGTAGCCGAGACACATCAGGTATCAACCATGCCAAAAGAGTGTACAGAGCCTGCTGCAACTGTTGCATCCATCAACATGGAGATGAATACACATGATCAGTTTGCCAGCCACAAACCCATGCCATTTCAGAGTCCACACAACATGCCTCCACTCAATAACTTTACCAATTTAACCTTCAGTGAGAAGAATAAAGATACCTCATGTAACACAACCAAGCCAAATACATGCCAAGACCATGACCAAAGCCATGACCAAGAGGTCGAACGTGCCAAAATCTGTACAGAGGTGCTGCATCCGATAGATCCCAGAAGCTCAAAGCACACCCGTTTTGCCCAGAGTTTCCAAGTTCCTAAGCGTGATCGTCATGTCCAGTCTCAGCCATCGACTGAAAGCCCTGCAGATCCCCAGTGCTCCCGAGAAGTACAACTTCGACCACCTCAGCCTGAAGGATCTCGAGGAGTCGACAATCGACTTCGGGCAGACTCATCGGGGCAAGACCTATCTGGAGATGTGGAATCGACACCAGGACTGGATTGGATGGTTCGTGAACCATTACGAGAAGTCAGGCAAAGAGAACCACCAGAAAGTGATCCACTTCATCCAAATGAAGATCGAGCGAGCGGAACTCACAGGGGAAGGGATTCCACAGCATGCCGGACCGAAGATGAGCCACATGAAGCCCAAGATGAAGGCCAAGGCGGCCTGCCGCAAGCAACAGATGCCTGCGGAGATTCCAATTCCCGAGATGGAGGAGGAAGGAGATCTCTTCGAGTTTCTGCCGGAAGCCGAGATGGACGCCCAGAGTGTGGCACTCATGGAGAATGTGCAGCCCCTCGAGAACCGTGTGGACCAGATGGAAGCTGTTCTGAGCCGCATCCTTGCTCACCTGGAGCACAATCTGGAATCTCAGTAGATGCCTGTCCATGCTGGGCCTACGGTCTCCATGCCGGAGACATCGATGAGTCAGGAACATCCCAGGGAACACTGACACATGAGACCAACGTGGAAAGGAAACAGTTTCAAAAGTTTGTTGATCTCATTTCCCATGAACTTGAAGCTTGTCAAGGAAGGGTTGAATGTTCCGGTTCCAGAATCGATGTTTTAGAGGTGTTTTGTGGACCACAAAGCCAACTGACCCATCAGTGCCAGCAGCTGGGACATCGAGCCGTCAGATTTGGTCTTGCTGAAGGGGACCTTCAAACAGAAGAGGGTCGCAACCGGTTATTTGAAGTTTTGATCAAGCACCGCCCAAAGCATGTATGGTTTAGCCCAAAGTGCGGTCCATGGAGTGGTTGGTCAAATCTCAATGGAAGCAGGTCTATCCAATCATGGGATGCCCTTCAACAGAGCCGGTTACAACATCTTGATCAGATTGCTTTGGGAATTGTACTCTTGAGATATCAACGCAGTCAGGGAAATCATTTTCATTGGGAACAACCACAGAATTCCCAAATGTTGAGGTTGCCATATCTACAGGAGGTCCGTCAGCATTTGATTGCACTGGAGATCGGTTTGTGCACGGCAGGTGATTTGATCGATCCTGACACCAAGTTGCATATGCGGAAAGCCCTCACAATCATGACGTCGTCAAAGAGCCTTTTACATGACATGTGTGGCTTGAAATGTTCCGGAAAACATGAACATCAACAGATTGAGGGATCATGCCATGTCAATGGAAAGACCATGAATCGTTCCAGTTTCTCCGAAAACTATCCCAGAAAGTTTGCAAGAAGGGTTGCCAAGTGTTTATGCAAAGTGAGAATTCCAAAAGAATCACCATACCGGTGGCAGGAAGAGCAGGAGCTTTGGTCTTGGACACTTGCAGGTGCCGATGTGACCCAGGAGCGCAATGCCAAACGTCCCAAAGTGGGGCTCCAAGCAAGACTGAATAAGAGTCGAGCACGGCCCATAGCAGACATACCATGGGGAAAACGTACCAAAATCACTGGGAAGGCTACCACACTAGATGCTCAACAGAAATGGAAAGATGTCTTTGACAAAATTCTGAAGGAAGTTCCCAGGGTTGGTAAGATAGCAATCAATGATCCGACTATACTTCATGAGTTAGCTGAACTCATACAAGACAAAAGGGTCATTCAGGTAGTGGCATGTCGAGGAACAGACCGCACGATTGCACCAATCCAACCACTTCAGAAGGGTGAAGCACCTTTTCGTCGTAGCATCTTCATTGAACGGTCATCAGGGGAGTTGAAGGCTGACGAAGAATGGGAAGCCTGGGAAGATTTAGCAAAGCGTCAACTGATTCGACCTGGCCATTCGTGTCGATTGAATATAACAGTCTTTGCTTGCAATCTCTCCCGAGAACCTGCGGCAGCAGCATCTCGGACAGATGTACAGCAGCCGCCACATAATTCAGATGTGCCCACCGTGATCGAGGCACCAAACCCCGAAGGGCCCACAAGTCTCAATCCCACCAGTGACATGACGGAATCCCAAGAAGCCGACCTGAAGTCAGATCAACAAACACCGCATTTCCGAAGTTTGCCAAAAGGGGAACAACAAGCTCTAATCCGAGCCCACAAGAATTTGGGACACCCTCATCCTGAAAAGTTCAGCAGCATTATCCGCCAACAGGGTTTCCGTCCTGAGGTAGCTCGTGCAGCTCTAGAAATGCGATGCTCGGTGTGCCAATCCCAGACTCGTCCCAAAGGGGCAACACCTGGAAAATTGCGGGATCATCTTGATTTCAATGATCGCATCAGTGCCGATGGTTTTACTTGGTCAAATGGAAGAGGTCAGGGTTTCCATGTCTATCACTATGTTGATTGGTCTACAAGTTTCCAGGTAGCAAACATCGCTCCCTCGAGGGCGTCAGAAGCAGCGATTGACAGTTTTGCACAGTCGTGGCTCATGTGGGCCGGAGCACCAAGTGAATTGATCATTGACCCCGGAACCGAGTTCAACTCCGAACCATTCACAAACTTCATTCAAGCAAACAACATTCGCATGACAACCACCAGTGTGGAAGCCCACTTCCAAAATGGCAAAGCCGAAAAACATGGCGACATATTGCAAAACATGTTGACCAAGTATGACAAAGAACATCCAATCAACACTTACTCGGATTTGAAACATGGTCTATGGTGGTGTGTTCAAGCAAAGAACGCATACAGCATTCGCAAGGGGTATGCTCCAGAGGTGCTAGTTCTGGGTAAACACACCAGATTACCAGGCTCCGTATGCAGCGATGAGCTACTTCCAGCACATATGCTGGCCGATGCAGACACTGCTCAGGGAGTGCAATTTCGTTTGCAGTTGGCTCGCCGAGAAAGTGCCCGACGCGCGTTTGTGCAATCGGACAACGATGCCGCTCTTCGAAAAGCCATCCTCCGTAAATCAAGGGGTACCCCAAAACACTATGCACCAGGTGAATGGATAATGGCCTGGAGGGAAGGTAAAGGGGCAAATCCTAGTCAATGGGTTGGGCCTATGAAAGTCGTAGTCCATGAGAATGCACAGACCATATGGGTCACGATGGCAAGCAAATTGCACCGAGCAGCACCCGAACATGTCAGGCCAGTTTCCGCCATGGAAGCCAAAGACATAGTGATTTTTCCGAATGAACCATCAGTTTCCACCATTGCCCAACAGATACCACGAACCCGCATGCCACAGTCAAACCATACATCCATGCCTGACATGTCACTGCCAGAGTCCTCTGAAGTAACCCCATCACCCCATAACCTCAATAATACCAATAACCCTAATCTATCAGAGAATCATCATTCAAATAATCCCGATGATGCATCCGAACAACAGCCTGATGCGGAACCCGGCGAAGCCAGTAACAATCCCTCACCAACGGGCAGCCAACATGGTACCATGCCAGAGCTAGACCCTGTACGGGATCGCGAACAAAGAGAGATAGCCCAGAATACTCCCCTACCGGATGACACTGAGGAAGACGACCTGATATGTGAAGGTCTCCACTGCATAGACCAAGAACCTGAATCCTTTGAACTCCACACCGACCAAGCATGGCGGTGCGAGGTCCTGCTCACAGAAAACGACATCCAGGACTGGAGGAGAGAGGAAAATCCTTTCGAATGTTCGTTTCTTGCCACTGCGGCGAAGCGCCAGAGATCGGAAGTGAAACTCTCGACATTGGATCAAGGGGAAAAGGCAGAGTTTCAACGGGCTAAAGAACAAGAAATACAGAACTGGTTGAAAACAGGCACCATATCAAAAATACTCCGACATCAAGTACCACAAGATCAAGTCCTTAGATGCAGATGGATTCTCACATGGAAGCCAATTGATGATGAAGAGAAGGAAAAACTCAAATTGACCAAAAATGTCAAGGCAAAAGCCAGACTGGTCATTTTAGGATACCTTGATCCCAAAATTGATGAAGTACCACGGGATTCACCCACTCTTGGAAGACACTCCAAAATGCTTCTACTTCAGTTAATCGCATCAAAAGGGTGGTCACTTAGATCTTTTGATATTAAAGCCGCGTTTTTGCAGGGGAAAAACCAAAAGGACCGAATCCTTGCTATTGAACCGGTACCTGAAATTATCAAAATGATGGGACTGTCACCCCAAGAAATTTGCAAACTGGAAAAAGGGGCATATGGTTTGGTGGACGCACCATTTATGTGGTTCCAGGCAATCCTTGAAGAACTTTTGGGCTTAGGGTTTCAACAATCACCATTTGATCCATGTTTGTTCATCCTCAGAGATCCCAAGAGTGGACAACCGGATGGTATCTTAGGACTTCATGTGGACGACGGTTTGTGTGCCGGAAACGAAAGGTTTCTCAAAGTACTGGACCAGCTGGAAAAGAAGTATCCGTTCGGATCAAAAAGGGTTTCCGAATTCACTTTCACAGGAATTGACATGTCCCAGACAACAAATGGCAATATTCATTTATCTCATTCCAAGTATGTAACTGCAATTGACCCTATTAAAATTTCACTTGACCGCAGAAAACAACGAAGAGAAAATCACTGAAGAAGAAAGACAGCAACTCCGGGCGTTGATCGGCAGCCTCCAGTACGCATCCGTGCACACGCGTCCTGACTTGTCCAGCAGACTCAGTTACTTGCAATCATCTATCAACAGTGCCACCGTGGAGACACTTATCAAAGCTAATCACACCCTACATGAAGCCAAGAAACACCATGATGTCACCATCAAAATACAAAGTATCCCCATTCCTGATGTAAGATTTCTTGCTTTCTCAGACGCATCCTTTGCTTCTAAGGGGAACCCCAATTCCCAAACAGGTACCCTCATAATGGCGACTCATAAAGACATTGGTCATAATACTACATGTCCTGTGAGCCCTATTTCATGGGGAAGCAAAAAGATTCAAAGGGTGGTCACGAGTACACTTGCAGCTGAAACGACATCGCTGGGGACCGTGCTGGATCAATTGTCATGGATCCGTTTGTGCTGGGCTTGGATGTTGGATCCCAAAGTGCCTTGGAAAAACCCGAAACAAGCCTTCAAAGACTTACCTGAAACGTACACCACTGCAACTCTCAAAGCCCAACAACTTCCAGAAAGTTTTGCGGCAACTGACTGCAAAAGCCTGTTCGATCTCATCACCAAGACAGCCACACCGAGCTGTGCGGAGTTCAGAACCCAATTAACTGCGCGGGCCATGAAGATCTCATTGCTGAAGGAGTGTCATTAAGATGGGTCCATTCAGGAGCACAACTTGCTGATGCATTGACGAAAATCATGGAAACGAATTTCCTTAGGGAAACTCTGAAATGGGGCCACTATAAATTACACGATGAGCTTGAGGTCTTGAAAAATCGAGCAACCGCTCGAAATCGGCTGCGTTGGTTGAAAGGAGATTCCGATGGCCATGCCTCTGGTCCGTGCAATGATGCTTGTTTTCTTGAAAGTTTTGACTTTTTGGGAGTGTGAATGTACAACATCATTGCATTTCCTGTCATACAATCCAAACAAGGGATAAACCGCCAGAGTTCACAACCATAGCACATGCATGGCTCAGGAGTGCCCATAGGGTAAGGTGAGGGAGGGTTCATTTGCATCCGTGTGTTTTAGCCATAGGCTTGGTGCGAGGTCGCACATACTGCTTGGACCAGGGGTCCCAAAATCCATAGGAGCATTTGCATCCAGCCTTTGCCTTGAGTTGGATAACTCTTGCTGCCACGGGGACCATCCCCGATTTGCACCGTGATCAGACTTGTGGCCTGGAAGGGAAAACAATCTGAGAGCGCCTTGGTGGATTGGGAGGAGGACATCCGTTGCCAGTGTTGCCAATCACAATGTATATATATATATATATACCTATATATAATGTACACATTACATCCCCATTGTATCACTATTCTGGATGGTGAAAGCCCCCTTCTGAAAGATCCGTTTTTTTTCCACGGTGTAACTTCACCCTCCGTGGCCTAATCAAAATGATGTCGAACATGGCCTGTATGAGTTCCTGCAGCCCCTGCACCTGGGTGGCAGCATCGACCATGGAACCATGGCATCAAAATCGGGATTTTTGGGGGGATTTACGATGTTTTCGGGAGTTTATAAAGTTAACAGACATGAATCATGAAAAGTCAAATGAATCATGGGATATAAATATGACTAAATCTCTATATTATATATATATATGATATAGACTTAGTTCATAACTCACAATTGGACACCGACATGGCAAAACCAATTGGATCCAATTGCTGGGTATCCTAGTTTCAGGCAACCCCAAATGACATTCGTCCCAGCCACCACCGTCTGCACGATGGCGAAGACGATGTTGGCGATGTTGGGCGGTTTGATCCTCGGTTTCTCCGCCGGAAAAAATGCGGGAAATCCCATGGTGATTTATCAGAATTTGTGTGGCCAAATCTGTGATTTATGGAGCAAAAATAGGAGTTCAACCAGCAACAATGCTGGATTATGCGGAAAAAGGTAAAGACTTAACCAGCATTTTTTTTGCTGTTCACAAAATGAACTTGCCATTTTGAAGGGTATACCCATTTTTGGGGGGAAAAAAAACACAATTATTACATGGTTCAATCAAACCCCCCTTTTGAAAAACTGAAAGAAACCCCCAAGTCCCAAGATATTGTCAGTAGGTAAACTTGTCCGGTTCATTAATATCATTCATGTAGTTCAAACGCCAAGAATCATAGTCCATTAAAGTTTCATATCGGAAACGTGTTGGTAAGCAATCAATATACTGTATTGGGTGTGTCTGAAAATCTGAACCCCCAAATCCATTGGTAAATCATCATTCTGCCTATGAAAATAACCCGGTTGGGGGGTATACCCCATTTTCAGGCACAGCCATGAAATTTACATCCATTATACAACATAAAAATGATATCAGATCAGCTACTCTCCATGTACCCAGATGTTTTCATCCTAATCCTAATCCCATCAAATCCGAAATGTTCATGGTAGAATGCTCACAATTCCCGAGATGTTGTAATTGTTGATTATAAATCTCTGTGTATATTTGTCCTAAAATGGGAGTGTTTCCCCTCAATCATCCATTTTAATAGGACTTTCCATTAAAAAAAAAAAACATCCATGTTGAGGATCCCCCAGTTGGTTTATAGTTTATAGTGGTTCAAATCCCATCATTTTTATGGATGATTTGAGGGTACCCAAAAACGGCTTTTAAGATGTCAATTGAATACTTGATCCCCCAGTTTAGGAAAAAACCCATGTTGACATCTTATGTGACCATGTTACCATGTCAATATGTCACCCATTGTCATTAAAACAGTTTAGGAAAACCCCATGTCACCATTCATCCCCTGTTTTTTGCCTCGCCAAGCTGCGCCAAAGATTGACTCTCCGGATCCCCCAGGGGCAAACCCAGCACCACCGCCATTCGCTTCCTGCATTGCTCGGCGGGGATCTGTGCATCTCAAAGATGATATAGACATCAACTTTATATATCAATGCATATGTGTGTATAATATATATATATAACCCCCCCACCACCAGGGCCTACCTTGAGCTTTTTTTGGTGGTATACTATGTATATATATATTATATATATATCACATCTATATCTACATCTATATCTATATCTATATCTGGGTCTATATCTATATCTATTTATATACATAAATGTAATCGTACATATATATATACGTATATGTATTAGAGATAGGTAATACAATGATCATTTTGGGATGATTCCCCTTACATTTAGCATCAGAAAACAGCGACGTCGTGATGTGGTCGTTGCTATTTACCCAAATAAATTATCTAAGTGAGTTGTAAAAAAAAAAACGTTATAGGGGAACTCATGCATGATGATGATAAGAATTTCGTCTGCCAATTTTATTGGACGTTTGCCCTGCAAAAACATCAAAAAAAACTTGGGATCTAATCTGCGACCAGGATGCGGAGTGGACCCAACAAACAGGCAGAAAAAAATTGAGAAGACCAAACAAACAATGACTCGCGTTATCCCTGCATTAATTGTGGATTATCACAATTCTATGGTGAATAATGAATATTTTTTTCTTTCAGGGGTGTATGGTTCATCCCTTACTGAGTTAGAGCCTAGTTGGCATCGTGTGGTCGAAAAAGAATTCATGTTTCAACGACTCTCCAACAGAAACTGGGCCCCCAAAAAAACGTGGATCCAGTGGTTAACAAAGTTACCCCAAAATCCAGTGGTGGTTTGTAGCCCACCACTCTTGGGCAAACCTAATTGTCCCCCCTTCCAAAAACTCCATGTGCACCGTGCGCCTCTGTGCAGGGTTCTTGGGATTGTAGCGCCTCACTGATTGGTTCATGTCAGTGTCCAAAAATGGGACTAGATTGGACTAGCTGTAGCTTAGCCGAAACAATTGGACGGTGCTTTGAAGTTGAGGAAATCCAGAAGTGGCAAGTGGAGACCTCCCCATCTTTGGTGCATTGGAGGTAGGATCTCTCCTGAAATTTGGATGAGATGCTTTCACCAGGATCGAAGCTCGTCCCCACCAAAGTTCAGACCTGAAAAAATGCCCTGAAAATGTGAAGAGATTCATTGATGGAAAACTGTACGGCCCAACCTTCGATTGGTTTCAGGGAAATGGTACAGGAAAGCCCCATGATCTTCATGGGAAAATCGATTGGTTTCCGCTTGAGATGTTCCCGATAAAACCAATCGAAACCTGGAAGAGATTCATTGATGGAAAACTTTACGAATAATAAATGCTGTTAACCCCCTAATAGATACATAATGATACATCTAGATACGAATATATACTAGATTGAAGTTCACCCAACCTCCGCTTGGGAAACTCCGGAGCTTGGCATCTCACGACTTGGACCATCGGATGAAGAAACTGCACGCCAAGACCAGCCTGCACGGCACAAGGGGCGGTCGGCCTTAGGCCCATCGATGTCTGGAAAAAATGATATACTTGGGGGTATCAGCCATTAGTATGGGGATTTAAGCAACAATTTTTTATGGATATGAACTGATATATTGACCACTGTGAATGTTGATTCAAACACCAGAATCATGATTTCCTGCATGATTTCCTTGCCATTTGCTCGCTCCGTCCTAGTGAGGTCCTAATTAGTCAAAGTCAAAGGGATTACCACCCCCATCAACCATTCACCCAAAGTTGTATCGCAATGAAATATGTCTTAAAATTCTGAAAACTGTCTGGCATTTGGTGGCCGGGAAATTGCACTTTTCTTGCTAGTAGCTCCAGCTTCCATGAAATACGTGTTGCAAACATTCGCACACGAAGTGTGTTCGGTGTCAAGGGACCACTTCCAGAATGGAAAGCCATTTTCTCTGTATCATATGTTGTAACTCCAGTGCAACATGAGCATCATATTCATAGCCGAAGGTTTATCCCAAAATAATAAGAATAATAATCATCATAATAACAATAATCATCATCATAATAATCAGAATAATAATAAGATGTACAGATATATTGTACACGTACAATTTCTCATAACGGCCATGGCAGTTTTTCTACATCCCAATAGGCACCAAAAAACATCTCCCACCTCGTAAGAACCTCCGACATCAAGTACGACAGCACCTTGGTATCAGCACGGGAAAATCCATAGCAAAACCCTAGGAAGTGACTGTTGTACTATTCATCACCACCACCACCACCACCATCATCATCATCATCATCAGCAGCAGCACCATCATCACCATCATCATCATCATCATCATCATCATAATCGTCGACTGCTACATGAGTTCTATCAGTTCTGTCCCAATTTGCAGGATTGCTCCCACCAAAAAAATATGGTAGTGCTTATGGTACCAGTAGTGATATGGTGGTGCTTATGGTGGTGCTTATGCTCATCCCACCAAAATATATCAGTGGCCTGAGGAGATATCCCACCTGGACGGGACTTCGAAAAACATCCCATGGGTGAGGCACGGCCCAGATCAGCATGGAACCAATGAGGAAGCCCAGCAACAGCAGCAGAAGCCTCCAGCGATCTCCGTTACGTTCTCCGGAGGTGAAAACTGACGTGAACAAATAGGGATTGAAGCCACCAGAAAATTTTGAGAAATCTGGATTTCGCCAGAAAATGGGAAAAATACAGAGTTCACTCCATTGAAAAAAAATCTGGAGGCCCTATCCCTTGATTTTTTTTTGCTATGTAAGTTCTGTTACGGACTTAAGGTCCCATCACCTGGCTGCTCATCCACGCTAACAACCAACCCTCCAAGTTTGGTCCAAGGAAGTATCGAAGTCCTGGTGGTTACCCTCCAGCAACATACCATAGATATCCATAGATATGAAAAATCGATGATTTTGCAAGGAAAATTCTTCCAGTGGGGACAAGCCATACCGGGCATCACCCATATCTGCCATATCTGCCATATTTTTTTATTCACCAACCTGCAATTTGGATGTTCAATTTTAAATGTTGAAGCCAGGTTGATATGTTGAATTTCACCGATTCACCAACCTGCAATAAGACTTTTTGGGGATGGTTGCCCCTACTCAACATCCAATTAGTATCCCATCATATCCCCCAAAAAATCAATGATGTTTATAGATCCCCATATTTTCATGAATGGAACCCCTAATCAATGATGGTTTATGTGTATATAATATATATATAGCTATTTCAAATTATTTAGTTGATTGAATCCGCCTCCTAGTGATAATTTAACATATCTATTGAAGCCACGGCACATAGAAATAGATGTTAACTACCCATTAATAGCATGGCGATTTTCCATATCTATGTTGGCTATATTCCCCACTTGTCCATTTTACATATCCTAAAATGTGGGTACCCCCAAATCATCAATTTTTATAGGATGTTCCATCAGAAACCATCCAGCTATTGGTGTACCCGCCAAATTTATCCAGATACATCCAACTAGTATCCCATCATTGATGGTTTATATATCCCCTCTGGTAATTTAACATAGCTATTGAAAATGGCACATTTATAGTTGAATTACCATTAATAGCATGGTGATTTTCCATAGCTATGTTCTCTGGTAAAAATTCCCCCTGTTTCTCTGTCGTTCTCGCCTCTTCAAGACCAAGGTCCACCAGCGATCCAACAAGCTGTGTCGTACCAGCTGATACCTGCAGAACGATCCCCACTGGAAAAAACGGCTCGAAAACAACGGAGGCTTTTCGGGCAGGTTGGAACAAAAAGTGGAAGAACTATGGAATAACTATGATATATTTACAGAAATGGTTTAAGGGATTAATTGGAAAAATTACATGAACTCGATATAGTTCAAGGGAGATTACCCAAGGGAAACCTAGTCTCAAAATCACTGATCAACTAGTGGGAACAGCACCCATGGCCCCATTTACGCCAGTACCGTTACAGCATACAGAATACCATAGGACAATACCATGAAAATCCATGAAACATCAAGGTTAGAGCTTGGGTTCCAATAATTTCTATGCATCAAAGCCCTGGCATCCTTCTCTTTACCCAAAAATTGAAAACCAACCAAAACGTGGCATTGTCATTTAGTCAATTTCGTGCTGTTTCTATACCAACTCAAGGTGCAGGGAGACTAGCAACCGATCAAACAAACTCCCAAGTTAAGGAGTCAGGGAAAATTATCCCCAAAATAACGATGATAATCTCCAATAATCCCACCCCTCCTGATATTAAACATCCCCCAGAAACCATGGTTTAGTACGGAATCACGCATCGTGGGGACATTTCGGAACCATACAACGGGTGTGTTTTTGTTGGGGGATGATTTTGGCGGAACTCATCATCAAAACCAAAGTTTTATCTAAAGTTACCCCCTGGTAAACATAGAAAATTCATCAAAATTCATGGAAAATCACCATGCAAAAATGTTCACGGCCAGTTCTCATCTGCCATGGCTTAGCAAACGGCTCCAGGTTTCCCCCGAGCTCCAGGGTTCCCCAGCAGAAGCGTGGGGATCAGACCCCCTCCTTGGAGCCACCTGGCCGAACTTGGAGGTTGAAACTGGGAATGGGAAGTTTAGGAGCCACCATTCCCATGACGGATCCATGTGTGCTATATACCATCTGGTTATTTAACATAGCCATGGAAAATCCCTCATCAATGGAGGTTTTAATGGGAAAACCATCTATAAATGGGCCATTTTCCATGGCTATGTTAAATAACCAGAGGGTATATGGCAACATGGATCCCATCAATATACCCCTTAAATGTGAGCATATATATACCAGCACCATGGATCCGTCATGGGATTGATTTACCCACATGAAAAATATGGTGTTTTTCATGGTTACCACATTGAAAAAATGAATGAATGGCATGGATTTACCACATTGATCCCCCAGTGGTAAACCACATTGAAACTTGGATGTTAAAAATGGTGACTGGGGGATGGTGCCAATGGCATTGTTTTACCCACATTTTAAAAAAATGATCATCAAATCTTGGCGTAAAATATTGAAACTGAGAGATGTCAAGTGAAAGGTTGTGAAATTCTTTCAGCCTGGAATCCTCATGGTTCTTATGTGAGTTGCACATGCTGCATGTCCCCGTGCCGGGTGCCGGGTGCCCCCCCATTTTTTCGATGCAAAAAACCGCCCCGTTTTCGCCTGTGGGTGGGTCCACAGAGGCGATACCACATCCTCACGGCCATGGCACATCATCAAAAATGGTGAACATAGCTGGGAACATCAACAATACCCTCTGGTTATGACTAACAGTTGGCCATGGAAAATACATGGCCCATAGAAATAGATGGTTTACCTATGAAGAATGGTGGATCTTTCCATGGCTATGTTAGTCATAACCAGATGGTAAATGGAATATGTGTCAGTGCCCCGTTTGCCGTTTGGGGATCCGAAGGGTAGATCGGAAGTATGCTATTGTCATATCGCCTATCTACAGATATACTACTGTATGATATACTGCTACATCCAATACAACTCCCAGTTCCAAGTTCCAAAATGGATCAAAAAGCTGAAGAACTTCTAAATTATGAAGGCGAGATCATCCAGGATCCAATCCCTGAACTAATGAAATTGGCATCCACCAGGATCCAATCCCTCGAAAAACCAGTTTCAGCATGTTGGTGAACCAATTTGGTGAACATGCCCTCCACCCAAATCCCTGCTCAAATCCCATCTTTTGAGTGCTTCCCTATATTGTTCATGGATGTTCATGGCTAAACCCCAAGTTCTGGCCAAATCATATTTCATAAATCTTTTGATGCTTTGTTCACATGTGGTTTTATGGCTCAGAAAATCAAAAATTCCCCATCCTCTCAGCACAGCTGGTCGTGCCATCTCCACGCGACGGAGGTTTCGGAATCTCAGTTGGCCAACTCACCATGATGGCATCAGAATGGTTGGCTAGGCTATCACCATGGCAACAAAGAGGGTATAAACATTGAACAAAGGATCTGTTTGATGCATGTAGAATACCATATCAAAAACAGACGTGAACAGGTATCAAGATGGTTGGGGGTGTTTTATATGGTTGGAAGCAACAAGATCGAGAATTTCAGTGGATTGGTTTGCAGGAAGAATCTTCCAAAAAGCGGGTGCCCCAAAAATTGGGAACGACCTCCACTGAAGCCAATATGCAAGCCCCCTCTTTTAAAGCCCAACAAAGATGATAGCCATGCATAGGTTTAGGATGGGGCTGCCCTCCTGAGGCTTTGACCATGTAGATGATCAGGAAGACCAATGCAAAGATCACTCCGATGAAAGGCAAGACCGTCCTGTCAGCCACTGGATCCAGTTCTCCAGCTGTGGATGATGCGGAAGGAGAAACCGGAAAGCAATGGCTGAACTTTGGGTAAACCCCACTTAGGTCCTCACAGCTAGTCACTGTCATATCATATATCATAATCATATATCATATATCATATACCATATATATATACATATACATATCATATATAAATCATATATCATATATATATACATATCATGTATATATATATATACATATCATATATAAATCATATATCATATATATAAATATATATACATATCATAGATATATATCATATATATATACATATCATAGATATAAATCATATATATACATATCATAGATATAAATCATATGTATATACATATCATAGATATAAATCATATATATATATATACATATCATAGATATAAATCATATATATATATACATATCATAGATATAAATCATATATATATATATACATATCATAGATATAAATCATATATATATGCCAACTTGATATTCCATTTATAGGTGTTACATCCCACTTTCTGGCTGGTGTTACTTTACCCAGCGAACATTGGGAGCTCCACAGGACTTGGGGACCCCCACGCGGATTGGATGATGATCATCTCAAAACCTGGACTCCGCTGTTTCACCACATCTTTTTGCAAAATCTGCGTGGTGACAATGGTCAATTGTTTGGGTTGTTATATTGGGGAGTTACTTCATGGTTTACAATATGTTCATGGTTTACAGTCACCCAAAATGCGAAGCAAAAACTCTTGGTTTACAGTAACCCAATATTCATGCTTTACAAAATTCATGGTTTAAATTGATGTCTTACCAATCAGAAAATTCCAACAGCCCCAAACGCCCCACCTACCGGAGCTTCGCCCATCAGCTCCGCCGCAATCTTCGCGTCCAGGATCTCGTCCTCAAAGACCTGAGGAAAACGCAAAAAAATCCATGGGATCCTACCATCAACAGGGACAAAATGTGAAAACATCGGACATGTTTTCGGGATTTCATGGCTGATCACCTATCAATTTTACTATAAATATCTATTACTATGGGATACAGTCAGAGAGGAATATGACGGCAATATGTTTGAGTAACATTATCCTATGATATTTAGATATCCTAAAAATAATTTATATAGGATATTCCAGTAGCTCATACCCTCGGGTGTCATCCCTGGAAAATCACGGGTGACGGTTCCCAGGGAAAATCAGCGAACAACAACTGGTGGGAGGTGAAATTTCTTGCCACGTTTTGACTGGCGGCGGTAAACATAGTCAACTAATGGGATAATGGGAATCTTATGGAAATGTTTATAGGATTTAAGTGACCATTAGTGTTGACCATGGGATAATGGGAACTTATTGGATAATGGGAATGTTTATGGGATTTAAATGGAAAAGTTCAAGAATCCAAGTGTTGATCTTGATTTGAAGATGATTCGAGAAAGACAAATGTATCAAATGGTGTTTCTCAAAAAAAATCGAAAGATTCGGAAAAAGTGGGATCCGCACCTCGGTGTTGAGATTGAAGGCGCAGCAACATCTGGAAGTGCTTCCGGCCTTGGTCGTCGGGTCATCAATACCATTGGATACCCCAAGTCGCAGGTGGTGAGACCTCGGAGTGGTTGAAAAAATTAGGCGAGTTTTTGAGAACATGAGGTTTTTGTTCCGTTACCCTCTGGTAAACATACAAAAAGCTATTGAAAATGACCATAGAAATAGTGGATTTTCCCATGAAAAATGGTGATTTTCCAGTTCGCTTTTTGTATGTTTACCAGGCCGGGTCATCATCATTCATCCATTGGTTGTTGGACCATGTTGGACCAAGTGGCAATCGGACAGCAGTTTCCCACATAGCCAGCCTGGCCAGTCGCTACATCCGCTACATGTCACCGACCATACCGAACCCGGCGCCCGACCCGGCGCCCCGTCGACGACGGCAGGCCTTGGCACACTCCGGGTGCTTCTCACAGAAAGGATCCGCCAGCAACTTCACCGAGCCCGGATTGGGAATCTCGCAGACCTCGGGATTCACAGGGCCCCAAGGACACCCCCAAGGATCCAAACTTTGGAACCCCAAAATGCATCATTTGATGCGTTTCAACACATGCCACCAGGGATTTCTTTGGAAAGGATTGCATCTCGAAGCCAATAACTTGTTCCTGGGGCGGCTAAGCTCTGGAAATCTAAGCCTGAAAACAGGAAATCAACCTAACAAGTTTCCAGGCGAAACACTTTTTCCCATTCGAAGCAACCACATCCAAAATAAGCTTAACCCTCCAAAACTAATCATCCCAACCATCCAGCCAACCGAGAAAAAAGATACCTAATGACGTTTCCCCACCTACAAAATCATCGTCCGCATTAGAGGATATCTTTAGAATGGAAGCATATTCGTCACTTATTCATCATTATTCATCATAGTATATCAGTATCTCCACATGATACTGCTGATACTTCATGATACTTCCAGAAACCCTTCCCCGTCCAAAATTAGCTCATACCCCTCCAAAACATCATCATCCCAACCCCACAAAGCCAAAAAAAAGGCCGAAAATGTTCCCCCATCTCCAAAGTATTAAGATGTATTAAGAGGTATTAAGATGTATTAAGAGGTATTAAGTATCCAAAGAACTGACTCATCTCCCAAACAACTCCCAAGGCACGTCGCTCTGCCTCCGGCTCCGCGTGGTGATGGCCGGTGCCGACACCACTCCGCTGCTCAAGCCGCTGAGCGCCGCCTGCGCCTGCTCGGCCGAGAGCTCGGGACAGGGCGCCACGCGGCCATAGAGGCCCTCGATGCTGAAGACCTCCCCGGTGTCCGAGACGTGGCGCCAGGAGGCATGGGCCCAGTGGGTGCCGTTCCTGGGGCGAAATGGCAATGGGGGATGTGGGACATGGGAAAAGATGGGAAAATAGGGGAAAAAACTGGAGGGGGATGGGGGATGGGATGGGATGGCAGTTGGTGAAATGCGACTTGCCGGGTGTGCAAGTGGTTTCGAAAAAACGGTTGCTGATGGGTCGAAATACCAAACGGAACCACAAATTTCTGGACAAGTAGGCTTCGATACGCCATACCCACCGCTGTTGTCGCCCGAATTCAACATGTCAAAGATTATTCATTTATATTCATTTAATCCAAAATGGATGTTGATGGACACCCCATTTGAATGGCGAAAATGACTTTCCAAACCATCCAATGTTGTTTTTGTTCCCCTGATTATTCCACAAGTTGAATCCCTATGGTTCATACATCTTCGTACCAATCTTCCATGATTTAACCATTCTGAAGAGCTCCCCCATCCCCGATCTCCCATCCCCCATCCCCCATCCACATTAATAAGCCATGATGTAACTATTAAGCATTACCATTACATCTCATTAGATTCCAGGGATAATCCTCTAAGTACCCTCTGGTAAACATTCACAGTTTGCGAACTTGAAAATGGCCATAGAAATAGTGGATTTTTCCCATGAATAGCATGGTGATTTTCCATCGTTTTTTTGTATGTTTGCCAGAGGGTATATCCCCAAAATATGCCAAGACATCTGGTATCCATTCCAAGCATCCAACGGTCCAGGGTCACACTCTCGGCAGGGTCGCAGCAGTCGCTGCTGGGATTGCGCGACTGCATCAGCTTCATACAGCGCACCATCACCGGCAGCCCATCGAACCTGAAAGTGGGTTGTGGGTGAACTGGGTAAAGAACCATGGGAAATAGTCCCCCTCTGTCTCTCTATATCTATATCTATATCTATCTATATATATATAATATATATATATACATATACCTATATCTATATCTATCTATCTTTATATATATATATACAGTTATTTGAATGGGAATCCCTTATATAAATTATTATTTTAAATGAGAACATTGAACTAAATGGGATGGTTTTTCTCGGTGAATCTTGGGAGAATGATCAAACATCATGGTTTATTTGCATCGCACAAGCCGCAGCTGAGTGCAGAATCCAGGAGTTAGTTATCTGCTTCGCAGAATGCAGCTAAACAGACCTGAACCTTGCAGCACCATTACAGTTTGCTATGGATAGATGGTCCATTTTTATCTATCGATGGTTTATGATGATTTACATGTTTTTCGAAATGATTATTTTCCACAGCAAACTGTTGACCTACCAGAGGCTAGAGGTGAAACTCATGGTCAGAATGGTTAAAACATGGACAAATCTTGGAAGGTCATTCTATAGTCAGTAAAAAAGTGAGTTCTGCAATAAGTTGCAAGGTGGGTAAGCATGAGTATGAGTCACCCTACATGTTTGGGGAACCATCAAGTACTGGCAAAGAAACGGCAAAGTTATGCCTAAATAATGCCGACAGTATTTTTCAATGGCACCGATGTTTCGAAAAGTCACACCAGAGTCATCCCTACCACCACAATGTGTGTGGGTGTGTCCTTATGTATCTGTATACTTGCGAGATCTTGCGAGTAGTCTTGGCCATGATGCTCTGGTTTACGTGTTTAAGCAATGTGTAAGCAGCCGAAATTGGCTGGTCCCAGTCTTGGCAAAGTTCTTTGTGAGTCTGGCTAGAACCTCAAAGTTTGTCATATGCCTCCGGTTCAAAACTCTGGCACCCTGCTGAACCAAGTTTTTCATCATGCAGGTATTATAGCTGGTACAAGGGCCTTTAACCCGTGCATTCTGATTCTGGTCCTAAAATCCAAAATCACCATTCTTGACACATCCGTATCCATCTCCATCTTCACGATCTTCAGATTCCCACTAAAAGGCCAAGCAACATGGTGCTGAAGTCCAGTCCAACCCACTCCATGCCTTCTCTGCAGTCTGCCTCCTACCAAAACAAGTTTCCCAAGATCCTGGACAAGAATCATCACGAATCATCATAAATCAATCTACATCATATTTCTCCCAGCCAATCTTCCAAATATTCATAACCTCAGAAGAAAAAAAAACATCCCCACCATCCCCACCATCCCCACCATCCCCACCACCCCCACCATCCCCTGACCTCATTGGCCCTTGATCCAGCGCCACACTGCGCCGTCCACGTGGTGCCCACGAGCCCGTCGAAGGCCAGGTGCGGCCCCGTGCCGCTCAGCGGCGCGATGCCGGCCTCGCGCGTGCCGCTGGCCACCACGTCCACGCCCTCCGCGGGGCCCGGGAGCTTCACCGAACAGGCGTCGTCGCCCTGGGCGACAGTGACGAAGTGATTCATCATCATGTTTACATATATATCTATATTATATATATATATCCATAATAATATATATATAATAATGGTATATATATATAATAATGTATATATATATATTATACATATACTTGATATAGTAAGCATGTTTTTACCCAGTTATACGTATACATATATCACGAGGTGCATGGATATA
Source organism: Cladocopium goreaui (assembly GCA_947184155.2). NCBI lineage: Eukaryota > Dinophyceae > Suessiales > Symbiodiniaceae > Cladocopium > Cladocopium goreaui. The sequence continues at coordinate 175,707 of CAMXCT020000450.1, forward strand.
CCCAGATATGTCTGGAATTTTATCCGGTGGCGGGCGGTGGCGGGCTGGGATTGATGGACTTGCCAGGTGTCGGTCCCAGTACAGAATCAATAAGCGTGAGTTAATCAAGATCAGAATGGCTTAAACACATAGTACAGAGGGCACCACACATCATTCACCATGCTTGAAGTACGACCTTTGCCGAGTCTGCGTGTGACCCATCAGTTTGAGCCGCCACCATGGTGGCGGGTCAAACACAACTGGACCCACAAAAGCACCCAAAAATCCAGCATCCTCATGCCCACCTGGGTCAAATCCCAAACTCCATCTAGTTTCGTCCCAAAAAAAAACGACATCTCTTTAAACTAACATAACTATGGAAAATCACCATCTTTAATGGGAAAACTCACTATAAATGGCCATTTTCAATAGCTATGTTAGTTTACCAGAGGGTAAGCTCCATACTTCGTTGGAAAGGCCCCAATAGGGCCACCCTTTTCTGCCAAAGGTGCATAGAATTCCACCTCTGAGACTCCCCAGGATCGATGCCATCCACGTTCCTCCATTCCCAAGCACACGGTGCTGGACCGCTGTCCATACGCCACACGCCACATGGTGTCCGGCGGCATGGGGCGGCGGTTCCACGTGTCGCCGCCTGCAGGATGGGGTCCATGCTTGGTGCTTCATCCCACTTGGTATCTGGGAACCCCCCAGTTATGTTTGTTGGCTTATAAACCCCATGAAAACGATAGTTATAGGTATCATGAACCATAGTTATTGAAGTTATGTTCGCCAACTTAGCTACCGTTTGGGGGCTTCACATTGTAGTATTTGGGAACCCCAGTTTTTGCTGCTATAAGTGGATGATAATATAAGTAGTAAGTATCTCAGAGCCCTAGTTTTGAGATATTATAAGAGGATTAACCCTACGTATCCCACTTATAATTAGGGATATAACCTGTGATTCGTGGCCACCAAGTAGGGACAAGGTTCCATCCAAGGGCCACCATTAAACTGCCAGATATGTTCATGGGATTACAAGTATACTTTCTGGTTATTTAACTGTTTGCGAACCGAAAAATCACATTTTCTCATCATGTTTATCATCTATTTCTAGGGGCCATGGCGGGCCGCGAACTGCGAAAGCACCAGAGGTCACCGAGGGTTGCTGGAGTTGATTCAGCACAAGCGGCTTGTGAACTCATCAATATATCGCTCTGAAAAGATCGACATCCTCTAAATCCAGTTGTACCCAACCTGGTTATGACATTCACAGTTCGCCATGGAAAATAGATGGCCCTAATCGAAATAGATGGTTTATGTTACCAATTTATATTATAGATGGTTTTCCTATTAATGTGATTTTCCAGGAATTATAGATGGTTTACCTATATTTATATTATAGATGGTGATTTTCCATGTGAATTTCCAGGATCTTTCAGGACCTCCCATGGTCCCATGGTCGCTCCCGGCACCTAGGCCGTTGAACTCGTTCTGCATCTCGAAGGCGCCGCCCGTCCAGGCCGCCAGAGCGACCGAGGTCACCTGTTTTTTGGTCACCAAAAGGATGCCAGCGGAGACATGACTGACATGACTTGTCGAAACGTCTTATGGGATATACCCTCTGGTATATTAACATAGACCCTGGCAGATAGGGCTTGAAAGACTAGTTTCCACTATAAATTGGTCATTTTCAGGGTCTGTGTTAATTTACCAGAGGGTATCGAACTTATGAACTTTTTTTAGTGATGAACAGGAAAATGGGATATTAAATGGGAATGGGATATTATGAGATATTATGAGATATTATGAGATATTATTACTAAGACCAATTGGGATTTGTCATAAGTCACGTCAAAATGGTCTCAGTATGTCTTTGATATGTTTCCCTTGTATGTCAAAATGCTGACAATTTAAACAGAAAAATTGGATATTATTTATTTATATATATATATATGATCATAAATATCAATCTTTCTTTTCTTTGGTATGTTAAGAGTCAGATTGGATTATTCCGAAGTCGAGCCTCCAATGTCTAATCCTGTCTTAGGGCTTCCCAGCGTTCGACAAAATGGACAGCTCCCAGCGCTCCCAGTCTCCCGCTTTGAAATCACTTCAAAACCCCATCAACATATCCGGCAAAGGCAATCTGCCAGTCATTTAGATCGGCAAACCCCCACTTGGTGGATGTGTTGAACAAAATATAACATCTCACAATCCCATCAAAATATATGTTCCTGCAAATCATAAAAATATCAGAATCTCATATATTTCAAATCACAGAATTTCACCTCATATCATTCAATTTAGATCCCAACATCTCAAAGTTTCAGCTCCACCGTGCTCCAACCCCCTCTAAAAAAGCCTGTTGTAGCCGGAGACCGCTCTGCATGATGCGAATGCATTGGATCTTGCGCCCAACGCCATTCAGGTCCAAGCCCAGCCAAGCTTCACCGCTGCCGCACACGGGGCCAGTGGGGCCCACACGGCAATGGGCTTCCCAGAAGGACAGAGTGTCCTGGGATGGGAAGTTCACAAAGAAGACACAACGATAATCCTGGTTCCCAGTGAATAGACTTAATCTCATCACCAGGTAGGACAAGTTTAAAACCATTCTTCATTGCTGCAGATTTAAATCACCAAAAATAGTTTGTTTGACATTGTTTTGTTTCCCACTCGTTTTGGCACCATTCTCCGTCCCCCCACAGGAACCCCCCAGGTATGTTTGGTGGTTTTTGATCCGGACAGAAAACTACTGGTATCCTTTTGCTTATAAATCCTTTGCCTAGTAGAAACGCCAAAACAAGGAATACAATGATGTTATGAAGGAAAATTCATTACAGTCTCTAACCACATGTCTATCAGGGGCATAATCCCCTATTAATCTTTACCAATCCCCTAATCCCCTATGAAATTCCCTTTCACATCATCCCAACAAAAATCATCCCCAAACCTTTCACATCATCCCAAAAAAATCATCCCAAAAAAAATCCACCATCCATCTTCCCCATCTTCACCAAGTGACGCCATCGAAGGCTTTCAGCGGGTTTTTGTGGCCACTGAACTGATCCCCCAGTGCTGCATCCTCCGCGCTGCTGATCGCCTCGCCCTGGACGGCGTCGCCACGACAGGCCAGGTCCGTGTAGAAGGCCAACTCGAAGACCTCGCGATGTTTTTTGAAGGGCTGGGCATGTTACATGGGCATACATCCTATATGTATGTATGATTCATTATAATTATATATTGTGTATAATTTATATGTATATTCATATCTATATCTTCACCTTCATCTAAATTGTTATCTATGAGTTCGTATGTTTATTTTCTCTCTACATGCTTTATATGTGTACTTGCGTTGATATGTTATTGTATATTCATGATAGTGTATATCATTCGGTTCGATTTTGTTGTAAATGTAAAAATGAACTTTGTTGTAAAAGTAAAAATGAACTAAGATGCATCATACACGTAATATTTACAGTATTGATATATATATATACATATATATATTATCTATATATATATTATATATATATACATACATACATACATACATACATACATACATACACATATATATATATATTCATACGTAGTAGTAATAGTAGCACAGTAATAGCAGGATTCAGACATAGTTCCTACAGGACCTGGCCCAAGGAGCCGATATCCCAAGGATTTCTTGGGCACTGAGAAAAGTTCCATGGCTGGGAAATGCCCATCAAAAATAAAAGACTCAATGGGAAAATCATGGGAAAATCACGGGAAAACGTGAGAAACAATGGGAAAAACTATAGAACTTGCTAGCTGGAAAAATCATCGAACTATGGCTGAGGGATTCCAACAAGCCATGGAGCTGATTACTGGGAGGCTTTTTGTGGGGATGGGTTGAAAGCCTGCAGCCGTAACATCAAAACGGGACTTTTTGGATGTGAATCTCCAACAGTTGTATTTATATAAGGCATATACGTACTGATCCATGGCGGTATGTGCTTTTGCCATCCGAAGATCAGCTTTTCCTTACATGCTATGACGAGAAAAAACGATGATATCGTGGGTCGGGTCAGTTGACGGGAAAATAGATTGCAAGGAACCCAGAGTTGCCAAAATGCCTGTACAATCCACCTCAACATAAAGCAATTCTGGGCACAAAAGTCGGTGGAGAGGGTTAAAATGTTGAGTGTATCCATTTCTTCGGAGGTCTCTCTATCCCCAAAACCAATCCCGACGCCACGCCTTCCACCCTGGGATCGGCGGCACATTCTGCACCTTCCAAATGGAGTTCGGCGGCGCAGGGCGCCTCTGAAAGCCCTGCCCTCCTAAGGCCGGCAGCGGCAACAGTAGTACCGAGTCCATGTTGAAAATGTTCAGGGACCGCGTATTCATCGCCCTGGCCCGGAGAGGATGGTGGAAAAAAAAAACGCAATTTATGAGCTGGAAAACGGACCCGGGATAGGTGGGATAGGTGGATAGTTAAGAGATGTTAAGAGTGCTAGCTTTTCCCAGTTTGCCCCAATAAAACAATCAAAAAGCTGGGAGACAAAAAAAAAAACACCAAAAAAAAAACAACGGATCCTCCACACCTTCCGGCTTCGTCAACCCCAAGCGTCCCAACCGTCCCAAGCGACCCAGCCCCAGGCCTCCACGTGTTCCCATTCCAGCCCTGCAGTTCTCCACTGTTGGGTTGCAGGGATCGGATGCCGGGGAAGGCGACGCGAATGCACTGTACATCAGAGACCTGGTCGGATGTGGCCGCGGCACAATGCTAGGGAGGCGGGATATCCCTCGTTTTTCACCAGCCAACATGGGAACAATGCTAGTTTCATGGGATCGTAATTTGGATTCCAACTGGGATTTTACCGTCCAAAGTAGAGATTGGAATAGAGACCATGGGGACAAATCATCTATAAATGGGATTATAGCTATAATGGGATTCTAGCCAGCAAAACATTGGGAAAATTGGGTATAATGGGAGTTTTTTCTGGGATTTTACCATGAAGAATTTGTTCATCCTAGTTTGTAAATAGGGATTATCCCTGGTTTTGTTACTGGGATTTTTGCAGGGCTAGCCGGGTTAACCCACTAATGACTGGGGTGAATTTAAACTACTTGCGATTTGTGGGACGAACCACCAAGTGGTGAAAAATTGATTAGTGGAAAGTCACCCTTGACCACTAAACCAGGTAGTATTTCACCCCATGGTTCATCACAGTCTATGGCTTAACCCATATCTGCGGCTAAATATCGCTTTGGTGATTAAGACATTATATAGTAATAATATTATATTTATATATATATATATACATAGATCACAATAGTTCATACTTATATATACCCATCAACCACCAGTTCAGCCACCACTTCCGGAATTCTTTGAAGGCAAAATGTGCAGGAAACCCAGGGGCAAAATGAATTGTTTCCTACATGTTTCACCTGGTAAATCCTTTTTGTTCGTTGACCCGCCCTATCCTTTCATAGTTACAATATGTTACAATTAAACCACAGGTGTTCATACTTGCAGCCATCATCAGTCACCATTATCCCAGTAGTTTACCATGTTTACCCTCCGGTCTTTGAAAAAACGTGGCATAACGTGGCTTGCTGGAAAATCCGCGAACGAAATTCAGTGAATCATCGAACTAAATTAGGGGGATGTTCATTGCCAGAAGGTTTCCTGCGATTTTCCCATGGAATTTCCCTGATTGTCCAATCCATTGAATGGTGAACATAATATTAGTTATCCCATTTGTTATTGTTACGTCATTCATTGTTCATTCCTATGTTCTTAGTGATTCCATTATAACATTCCCAATAAAATTCACACAAATGCTCAACCTGATTATGGGAATGCTACAATGGAATGACTCAGAAATTCCCATGAAATTCCATGGAATCACATTCCCACAATGGTTTTAAAGTCCCAAACAACACGATGTTTAAACACCCCCCAGCCGCCCCAGCCCGGCAACCTGAGACGAGAAGTCCAGGCCCAGCCAGGCGCGTTCTCCGGCCACGTCCGCCCAGAAGGTATGCAGCTCGCCGTCGAAGGCGCGCATGGGGTCCGCTGTGGCGAGCTCACCCATCCTGGAGCGTCAAGAGATGAAAACAAAGAAATGTAGATACTAACAATAATGATGATAATAATAGATCATCATCATCATCATCATCATCACCATGATCATCATCATCATCATCATCATATTCATATTCATATTCATATTCATATTCATATGGGGCCCAAAACTACAGGATATCGGGGGACAACGAGCCCCTCGGTCCGGCCGGTTTTCTTCGGTCCTGGAATAGTGATTCGTGTAGCCGGTCTTGTCCCCGATCTCGCGGCTGGTTGCATAGCCCGAACAGATAGGCATGATGTTGGGAATCGAGGCATGGATGAGATCGGTGCAATCGGGATTTCCTGGGCTTTCTTGGCCGGAGCCGACAAGGCGGGGGTGGTGGAACCAAGCATCTGGAAATTGGGGGAAGTCATTGGATTGAAATTCCTTTAGGGAAAATGTGGCACCTTGAAATGATCCAAATTGTGAGGAAATTCCCGCAGAGAAGCGTTCTGGGCAACGAACAACATGTTTCAGCCATATCAGAACCGGAAGATTGGAGTCAAGCCGTTGAGGACCCCAGAGCATACATCTACTCCTCAACCCTTACAGTAACCCATCCCCCACCACCCTTCCCACCTCATCTTTGTATCATCTTTCTGTTATTCTCAACTAGTAACCGCCCCAACCCGGCAATCCCCGTCCCCATCCTCATACCACTTGCCCCCATCTCCAAACATCCCCCACACATCCATCCCACCCCCTTTGTCCCGCCCTCCAGTTGTTGCACAAAAGATCAAAGCATCGAACTCCCAGATTCCGTATCAACATGTATCAAGCATATCATTTCACCATTCCCATCCCCCCCATCCCCCCATCCCCCCGATCCCCCCGATCCCCTCCAAGCCCCAAGCCCTCCCCATTTTCGCCCCAAGCATCGGTAGAACGTGATCTCCGAGATACCCACGCCGTGGCCGCCGGGGGCCGGATCTGCCAGCACGCGCCACATCGAGGCGCGCAGCCCGGGCAGCACCTGCCAGGCGCCACCGCCCAGCTCGGTGAAGATGGGGTGGTCCTGGGGGCCCGGGGATGGAGAGAAAACGGCGGAAAACAAGGGAAAAACGCTGGAACAGCTGGAGAATATGATGGAGAATCTTGGAAAAGAAAGATTACGTGAAGGGAGATGAAGTAAAGTTGAAATTGGAAAAAGGACAGCTACAATGTTACATGCGATTTTTGGAGTATCTAGACTGCCAAGTGACCCCATCCCCATCCCCCCGCATCCCCCCATCCCCCAATGATCCTTGGAGGCAGTCCACACCAGGCCGTCCCACACCTGAAGCACCGCAGTGGAGGCCTGTTTCAGCCGTTCCCGCGTCTGATAGAGCCGCATGCACGAGACCTTAAAGGAGTCCTTCTTCTGCAGACCCAACCAGGCGCTGTTGGCCATGCACCCCTGGTGCCCTGGGCAAAAAAGAAAAGTGGGAAAGGGTGGAGCTACACATGCATATATATATATATACAAATAATACAAATATTATATATAATACTGTATATGATTCTGTCATGCTTTTGGCTTGGAAGAGCTTAGGTGTTTTACGAGAGAAGCTTCAAAGGGAAGATGTGTGTTTGTTTTGAGCCACGTTTTCTGCTTGTTGGAGGCTAGGTTTGAAGCTCTGAAATTCAAGCCTTCAACCACACCCACGCACCCCAGTCCCCCAGTCCCCCAGTCGAAGTGCCTGTGAAGGCTGGAGTGCATGAAGTGATCCACTGAGTTTCAATGTGATCGTCAAACGCATCCTGCGCAGGGACTCCGGGCACCCGTTGCAGATGGAAAAAATTGGGCAGCAAGGCGATCACCAAGCCGCTGGAGGAATTAAAAAATGTGCGGGGAAGACATGTCCAAAGGTTGGAGATGTTTGGTATCAGATCATCTGCAATGATTTGCAAAAGGCATGCATTGTCAATGATTTTCGTTGTCCAAATAAATATGTACGTACTTTGGGTATAGTCACGTGTCCAAAATTTTGGCATGTAAGGCTGTTTCTGGACACAGGACAGCGTGGACAGGCAATCCCACAACCAAGAACGCCTCACTGCGATTTTCCCTTGTAGATAGTCTCAATCAAACAAAACATGCCAAGGAAAAATCTCCATGTTTTCCCTCCGCTAATCAAACAGGGCAATGGAAAATCCACCATTTATAGATGATTTTCCCATTAAACCCTCCATTTATAGGGGATTTCCCATTTCCAGGTTTGATTGCCGGAGGGCAATCAGAACAAAACATCATCGATAAAATCCGGTATGGCCAATGCTAGCTTCGACAGGTTAGAATATAGAAGAGCATAACCGACAGGTTGGTCGGTAAAACATATCCAATTTTGTTGGTTCCCACCTCTCAATAGATTACAGCTCGGAATCTCTTGCTGATCATATTCCCATGACTTGCTGTTTATCACACGACTCTGAACCTGCCTCTCCATTTCCTGTGGTTATATCATGTTATATCCACATGTGGGTTGCGCTTGGTAAAATCATGCAAGAAACATCATCTTTTTACTTGGATCATCGCTGTTTGTTGGTTGGGCAATGGTTTCCCCACCAGTCACGATAATTTGAGATCCCGTTCAGAAACACCGATATCTATAAAGATGTTTTGATATCCCTATCCCCATGATTGACAGTCAATTTAACCATTACATGTAGATATTCTATCCCAATATATATATATATATATGGTATGTATATCAATGTACATATTATCCAATTTAGATTTTTTTTGTACATCTCACTCTGTGCTTCAAAATGCTGTGAACCTCTCCCAGCCAATCCAGGGATGCTCCGTTTGGGGCACAACCAACACGACCAGTCCTCTGCGCGGTAGAGTTTCTCATTGCCATTGGTGATGGGGCTCCCATAGATTGGAATGTTGCACACCTTGGCCATTGGATGCTTGGCCACATCTCAAGATTTTGGGGATGATTCGCTTCAGATTGGTTCACCGGAGTGATATTTCTATATATTTCTGTCACTCAGCAAAGAGACAATCGTGTTTCTTGGTGCAAACGTCATAAGCAAATCGATTCATGTTACTCAAAAACATACTAAGATGGAAGTTCCTGCCCAAAAAATGCGCCATATCTTCACTTTTGGATCTGTGCCTACACTCTCCCAAGGGATCCGAATTCCGGCACCTCATCTGCATAGAAGGCCAAGCCGGTCACTGTCCAAGGCCTTTCGGTATCCACGATGTTCAGCAAGCGCCACATAGTGGACACACCACTAGGACGTCGGTTCCAAGTTCCTCCCCGATCACACAGGCGCCAGCAGGGATACAATGGGATTTCATCCAAAAACTTGGGATTCAATGGGGATATCACTGATCATTTGGCTTCGGATCATCCTCTCAAATTGCCATTGAATTGGTTAGCTGGGAAAACCCATCTGCCAGTGATCTCTTCCACGATACATTTGCCAGATGCATGTTGCGTAATTCAAAAAAAAATGTCGGTTTCCACCACATAGTTTTGGGCAAGAAAAACACATCAATCATCAAACAACCACCCGCCCACCACTTGGACACATTAAATGAAAACACTTTGGTGGTTTTTTTCATGTTTCCACTATTGCTGGGCGGGTGGAACTTTAATCATCATCATGGCTCGGCCACCCCACAAAACAACAAACGCTGGTTGGGATATACATAGATATGTGTATATATATAATATTCCCGTTCAGTGATATATTAGCCATAAATCTACTACGATATATTGGCCATAAATCTATTACAAGTAATTATATATGTATGTATGTATGTATGTATGTATGTATGTATGTATGTATGTATGTATGTATGTATGTATGTATGTATGTATGTATGTATGTATGTATGTATGTAATACATGTATGTATGTATGTATGTATGTATGTATGTATGTATGTATGTATGTATGTATGTATGTATGTATGTATGTATGTATGTATGTATGTATGTATGTATGTAGTATGTATGTATGTATGTATGTATGTATGTATGTATGTATGTATGTATGTATGTATGTATGTATGTATGTATGTATGTATGTATGTATGTATGTATGTATGTATGTATGTATGTATGTATGTATGTATGTATGTATGTGTGAGTGTGTGAGTGTGTTACCATTCAATAGTTGGAAAAATACCCTCTTTTCAACGGTGGATGATCAAATCGACCCATCAGTCACTTGACCCATCCGTCACTTCGCCGCACCTCCTCCCACGCCAGACTCGAAGCGGCGGGTTTCCCAATGATCGCCCATCCACTCGGCCAGTTCCAAGGCATCCGTGCGGTGCCTGGGGTGTGGATGGTTGCCTAGCTATGCCATGCTATGCCATGAAGCAAAGATAGGGAATTCCCAAAGAAAGATGCAAAAAAACCCGTGTACATGAAGGTTTTTTTCCATGGAAAATAATCTATAAATGGTGGATTTTCCAGCAAACAATGTTTGATTACCGGAAGGCATCATTGTTCTAGGATTGGACCTCACTGTTTCATGTTTTTTTGGTGGGGTTGCGACACTGTGCAAATGTTGACGTTCTGAAACAACGTTGGTGGGGATAATCAGCACGAACAATGATGATGTGTTCACCAAGAAGAAAGGAGAGAGAACGGACAAATGGATACGAAATATGAAAATCATGAACACGCACGCAGATTTTATATATATGTCTATGTATTTGTTTATTGATTTATTTAGTTATTGATTTATCTATATATACGTCATCCAAGACATATATGTATAAACATTTAGCACAGATATATACATAATAAAATAAAACATGCTGTGTATGTATGTTATTATATATACATTTCTTCCACACAGAGCGCTGCTCCACACAGTTTAGTTTTTTCCATCCACTGCTCCACAGCGACATCTTCTGTCTCTGGCCCAAATTAAAACATTGTTGGAAGTGCACAACAGTTCACCACTCTTTGTCATAGGTGGCTTTTGCGATGACCTTTTGTGCTTCCAGGTCATAGATTTGCTTGTCTGCTGTTTTGTATCAAAGATGCGTTGTGCCTGCATAGCCAGTGTCCTGGTGTGTTGTGAGAATGTGCATCGAAGTAATGAGGGCCATATTTATGACCAGGTCTGTTTTGCCAAGGTAGTTTGTGATCACCAAGTTTGTGCCATCCTCCTTTCCAGTGTTGTGTTTTGTTTCCACCAATTTGTGATCACCAATTTATGGAGAAGGTTGTGCAAACTTCTCAAATCGCTGGCCTCTGGGTCTGTGAAAATTAAAATTGTCGCCGGCTGCGGTATAGCATCCATGTTCCTGGTTTTGTGTTGTCTTGGACCTGCGCTTTGTATAGGAGCCTATATTATCATCATCTGTCTGCTCCCTTTCTGCTCTCTTTCAAGCACAAGCTCGTGTGTGAAATTTTGCGCTGCTCTTGTGTCATCTATTTCATCTTCATGGCGTCTGGCCACATCTGAAATGTTGCTGATTTGTTGTGACAGTGCATCTTGTTGGGTGAGAACCTGGTCCGCAGAGCTGGCTCCTGTTGATTGAAGTTGCTCAAGGTCGTGTTTCATTTGTGCTTAAATGCTTCATCTGTTTTAGGAGTTCTCGTGCTTCTTTGTCAACATTGTGCTTGGACGTCCGTTCTGCTGGCTTGCACTGTTCTTCTGAGCCTTTTTCCAGTCGATGTAGTGTAGCTGCGATTTCATACAAAGCCTTCGATGTTGTAGATCCTTTCTTGCCCCATATTCTCCTTGAACTGGGAGGTCTTGCCTCTGACGGCTCTTGTGCCACAGTTTCTTCTGCATCTTCGTCAGCTCCATCAAAAGCAATCTGTGTTTGTGTCCTCTTTCTTTCCCCTGCTCTTTGTCTTTTACTTTCTTCTGGTCTCTATCTGATTCTTTCTTTTTCAAGTAAGGCTTTCTCACTGCCATGGCATAGTGGCGTGTCACCCGCATGACTATCTTCTCGCTCCTCTGTCGAGCCCAAGGGTCTGTCTATCAATTTGTAATATATATATATATAGATATAGATATAGATATAGATATATATAGATATATAGAGAGATAGAGATAGATAGATAGTGATCTTCCACTACACCGAGTATAATAACTGGGGTATAATTTATGGTAGTTGTTACCAAACAAGAGGAAGTGGCAGCCAGCTGATGTCCAAGTTGCTTCACATCTTCACTCTGCAGCAGCCTGAAGCACTTCACCTCAGTAGCCTGCGCAAAGCGCAGCCCGACCCAGGCGCCACGTTGGTCGCAGGGGCTGCAGGAGGATTCCCAGCCCGTCTCGATCTTTTGATCGAAGACGTTATCCGCGCAGCTGCCCAGGTCTGTCCAACAAGCCGCTTGCTGGGCCTGGGGAAACATGAAGAATGGGAAAGTCTGGAATGGTGGGTGGAAATGTTGAAAGTTGTGAGAAGTCTTGGACAAATGGAGGATATGTTTGGAGAATTGAGGAAAAATGGAGAGGGTGTTCTTTTTTGAACAAACCAATGTTTCGGGGAGGTGAAATCCCGACCCAGAGATGGCCCTTCGTGCCGCACCTGCGACAACAGAGCTGGATTGGAGTTCACGGATTCACCCCTGATCTTCGTGCCGGCGCACTCCTGCACCGGATGGATTTCTGATCCAAAACAGTGGGCATTGGAGTGGGCATTGAAGCCAAGAGTGGAGATATGTAGAGAATTTCTATAGTTTAGATTGGGGTGTTAAAAAACATCGGTGAGCAAGTCCTTAACGAATGATGAAGGGTATCCGCATGAAGGGTAGAAACAAAAAAAGGAAGAACCGTCAGCGTCAGTATTGGCTGATGCTCAATTGACGAATGAGTCCCCAATACCAGTTCACCTATCATCTGCTGGAATCTCCACTCAAGTTCGTTCATGGATTTACAATGATGTACATGCTTAGTTCGTACTGGGGGGCCCAACCCAATATCTCTTTATCTGAAGATAGGGTACGCCAAAATCTCACGGTTGATCATCATTTTTTCCCGCAAATGGCCATCAATCTGAGGCCTATCGTCCTATCCACCATTTTCAGACAAGCCCATGTTAGTTAATCCCAGTGATATGCTTGTACTGTTTTACTGTTGTTCCACCCCATTTTTGTTAAACTCCGCAGCATCCTCGTTGTCATAGAATTCCAACTCGTAGACCCTCCAGGACAGCAGGATCCGATCGAAGTTGGCAATTCGCCAACTGGTCCGCTCTAAAGGCATGGTGTCATTCCAGCCGCCCTGAGAAAATGACGGAGTGGACGCCCTATGGAAAGCCCAAAAAAAATGTGATTTATCAACAAAAATAGTGGTTTATTGGAATCTAATGGGGATATAAGGGGGATAACTATCAACCCAACTACAAGGTGGTGCCACAGTTCGTTAGGTTGCTCAAAATAACTACATAGATAGTTGGTCTGGAGCAATTTTCTTTTCCGGAAACGTGGGAAACAATTTGTTTTCATGCCCAAATACTGTACATTCTTGGGTAACAGATTTCCATTCAACAAATCCTTGGACTGTGAGTATGGCTGGAAACTACCACCAGAAATGGATGGATTGACACTGCGAATCGCCAACTCTGTGGGTCCCTTGAACCCCAATTTTGACCCCGTACACATGCTTCAACTATTAGAATGTGGAAACAAACCTTATACAACTACCCTCTGGTAAACATAGCTATGGAAAATCACCATGTTTGAGTTCGGTAACTCAACTATTTCAATGTGCCATACGCCTGTCCCAGGCCGCTGAAGACGTTGCGGTCTTCCCATTTGAAGCCATCCCAACTTTGCAACAGAATCCTCGAGGTGAAATGAGGCACACCCCATCCTGCTGTGGCTGCTGTGGCTCATTTGGCAAGAAAGATGTGAAATCATATGTCAATGGATTGGTTTAAGGGAAAATTTACAGGAAAACCCCATATTTAATGGGACAATCTATGGTTTCCTGTAGATTTTCCCTCAAACCAATCCATTGAATATGGGAGTTAGCTCCAAGATATGGGGATTTAATATGATTTAATAGGTTAATGGGGGAAGGGGACAAGTTTTTGTTGTTGAAATGGTGAAGAGAGACTTGAGATGAGACTTGCTGAATCAGTTTCAGCATTGGGGAATGAGACTTGACTCCATTCCTCCGTTAGGTGTCTGCATCTGCTTAAACCTGGAAGTAGAGAATCCACCATTTCGAGATTCTTTTCCTCTCAAAAATGAATCAGAACATAAGTTCTGAAACCACTTCCAGCTCACAACCCCAGCTTTTCCACTTCCAGACTGTGGCAAACTCCATATTTTTCTGGCGCTCCACCCCATCCCATCCCATCCCATCAACGGTCCTTCGTCAAAGCCTTCGTGCACCGGTTGGTTGATCCGAATGCAGCGCACGGTCTTCGGCAGCACATCAAAATCCAGGCCGATCCACACCTGTTTCGCGGCGCAGCCGGCCCAGAACTCACAGTTGGCGATGAATTTCCCCTCGAGGCGAGGCCTGAGTTTTGTTTTGGCTGCAGATTTCTAGGAGGATGTTTTTTTTGAGCTGTTTAACAGCTGTTTAAGGTCATCACCAAATACCAAGAGCTTTTGTTTGTATGCATCACTTCGAACTACAGGTATATAATCCATATACGATGTTGTATAATTGGATAGTTGTTGTAAGTGGATAATCATCTGGATATAAATTAATCATAACTTATATAAGTATATATTCCACGTGTATGTATATATATATATAATACTTGGAGGTGGAGAAAGTCACCATGCGCCCAGTGATGGATGTCATCCTGGGCACCATGATTAGGGAAATGGTGAAGCAGTGGTTTTTAAGGCCCCATTTTCAGACGGCTTGAATTTATTTGTTGCTCCAAATTTCAGAACTTTAGATCTCCAGATCTCTATCTTCATTTTTAGATCTCCGTTTTTATATCTCAGATATCTCCATTTTTAGATCTCCATAAATTTAGATCTCTATCTCCATTTGGTCCATGCGAATCACCATTCTTTACACAAAAACACCGTACGTTTAGCATCGCTCCGAGGCACAGGATATAGCCTGGCATCTTGATGCCATCGAAGGCCTTGCTGGCGGTATACTGATCGCAGGTGCGCTCCGTAATGCAGGTCTCCTGGTCATGGGATGATGTGAAAATTGATGTGAAATCCCTCTGGTAATGACTAACATAGCTATTAAAAATGGCCATAGAAATAGTGGATTTTCCCATGAAAAATGGTGATTTTCCATAGTTATGTTAATTTACCAGAGGGTATCCCACTCAAAATGGAAGAAATACCTGGGAATGACATGGAAAATAAGTTGATCCCATCCAACCATAGAGGTGAGTCAATATCATGGTTATCCTCTGGTAGACGTTTGCAGTTTGCGAACTGGAAAATCACCTTGCTATGAAGTTCGGTAAATCAACTATTTCAATATGCCATGGCTTCCATAGCTATGCGAAATTACCAGAGGGTATCCCATTAAAAATGGAAGAAATAGGGAGATCCAACAGAACATGAAGATTGCGAGTTATCAACTGCAGTTACTGGGATGTCTTCAAGTTCCAAAGACCAGCCGGCGGCACAGGCGTTCGCTGGCCCATCGTAGGGGGATGAAACATGAGACTCTTCAGCAATCCCCCAGTGAAACGAACCAATGCGTCAGTGGCCCAAACAAAAAAGTGCTTCCAGAAACAAAAAAGAAACTTATAAGCTCCCACCCATAAAAACGGTGATTCTGCGGCTGCTTTATGGCATTGGGTTTACCACAGATGATATCTGACACATCAAAAATCAGTCGCTGTGGACGTCGGGGCTAGGGCTCGATGTGTCCTCATGGATCATGGTGGATTAACCAAGGGTTTAAAATGCTGAGCCCTGAAGGCATCTGGAGGCTGACAAAATTCTACACAGATGTTGTTCGGCTGTTCGGCTGTTTGTTTTGGATAGTTTTTTCTCTTTTGGGGAGGCTGTGTCTCAGAATGTGAGGAAGGAAAAAGCATTCCCGTCCTCGAAGTAGGCACCATTCGAGATGGGGGTTCCAATCGCTTGCTTGTTTTCTTCGCAGAACAGATCCTTGGCTGCTTGCCAACATACACTATCTATCGATCGATCTATCGATCGATCTATCTATCTATCGATCTATCTATCGATCTATCTATCTATCTATCGATCTATCTATCGATCGATCTATCTATCGATCTATCTATCGATCTATCTATCGATCGATCTGTCGATCTATCTATCTATCGATCTATCCATCCATCCATATATCCATCCATCCATGCATTTATCTATCGATCTATCTATCTATCGATCGATCTATCGATCTATCTATCTATCGATCTATCCATCGATCCATCTATCCATCCATCTATCGATCTATCTATCTATCGATCTTTCTATCCAACCATACATCCATCCATCCATCCATCCATCCATCCATCTATCCATCCATCCATCTATCTACATTCAATTCATTATAACGTATGTAATATTGTATAATTCGCATTGTATTCAACCTCGTTTATTGCAAAATGTCTTCTTTAGAGATCGCTGCAGTATATATATATATATCACCGATAGATTCACTCGAGGAGGTCAACCAGCACCAAGGTTCGACATTGCATTCCACTATGGTCTTAGGTCTTGGGACAATTCATGCAAAAAGTTTGGGGTTAACATGTGTGTGTATGTGTGATTGTATCCCTTTTCAAATGAGTTTGCAAAAGCACCTGCCTGATTAATGAGCACGTTGTCATGTTTCAATGAAATGTGTTCAGTCCATGTTGTTATTGTCATTCATGATTTTGCTTTCATGGCCTTTACCACGGGCAAGAATAACAAACATTAATTCAACAGCAGAAAAATCACCAAAGTTTGTGGGCGATTTTGGTTTGTCCATAGATAGGCTGCCCCAAAAATTCAATGGTTTAGCATCACTTTCCCGAGCAGTAATAACATGTAATAACCATTCCATTGCTATAACAGTATAACACCAGTATAACACCATCACACACCCAAATCATGGTTTTCCCAGCATGTTCTTTCCCATTTGTTGGTAAATTTCCCTCGAAAATCCCATACAAACCTACATACCCTCTGGTAAACTAACATACGGAAAATCTCCATGTTCAAGTTCGGTAAATCAACTATAAGATTGCCATTATCTCCATTTAAAATAGGTAAATTGCCATTTTCAATGTCGCAAACCGTTAGTCATTACCAGAGGCTATGGGTCACCAACCATCGGGATTTCTCCCATGACATCCGCAAGGCTCCGTGAAGAACATCACTTCCGCCACCTGGATATCCCGCCCAGGGCCTTGTTGTTACTGGAAGATCACCATTGAATAATGATATCCCCAGTAAGTTGTTGTTACTTCATGTTATTTGATTGTGAATACCGTAAATACCACCCTTTTTCTGACGCTGAAAAACATATATGATTCTTATTGGTTAAAGCCTAATTGTCGTTGTCGTTGCCTAAAACATGATTCTCATTATTGGTTAAATCATCCTCTTTGATTCTCATCTCCCCATTTTCGTGGCTTCTCCACATCTCTTGGGCAGCTCTGTTCAATGAGGCTAAGCTCGCAATCTATTACTCAACCCACCAGTGGAAAAAAACAATATCGATAGTGTTGGTGATATATCCCATTCTATCCCCAATATATTCAAAATACATACAGAAAATATATCCCATTCTATCCCCAATATATCCCCAATATATCCCCAAAAATACTAGAAATGCATACAGTGAATTTTTTCGTCATTGACGAACCTGAATCACTCGGCCACTCGACTTTCGAGTTCCAGTGGCGTGGCCGTGAGGTCGTTAGAATATGATCTATATATAATATTAAGCAACCCCCAAGAGATGTTGAAAAGTTGAATACCTAAATATGGGATGTTCCAAACATCATCTGTATTATATATATATTATATTATATATATATAGATATGTTGAAGAACTAGCAACCTGGAAGTAATTTTCAGCATCTAAACCATAAAAAATACTATCCCATCTCACTATACTAGTTGGTTCAAAGCGCGTTCCCTTATATGGCTCATATATCATAATCCCCAATCAATGAGCTTTTGTTTAACTCCTTAGAATGACCAATCAACAGTTACCGTACTGGTTACTGTACTATCAACTATGATCAACCAATTTGTTACTGATGTTACTGTACTATCAACTATGAACCAATTAACATTCATCAATTCTATCCCTATGTCTTTGATACTTAACCGACTTAACCCATCAACCCATCCCCTGGCTTCACCGCACCTGCCAGGGCCTGGGCATCGGATCCAAGTTCCAGATGCGCCAGAGCGACTCCTCGCGCGCGGGCCGCGTGTGCCAGGCGCCGCCCGCCAGGTCACCGTAGGAGTAGATGATGTGCCAACTACTCAAGCTCTCCTGGGAAATTGGATTCAATGGATTGGTTTAAGGGAAAATTTGCAGGAAAACACCATATTTGATGGGAAAATCCATGGTTTCCTGTAGATTTTCCCTTAAACCAATCCATTGATGGATGGGAAGATGATCAAAATATGGGACTTGATGGGCTTGATGGACTTGAGGTGTTTGGTCCAAAAAAAAGAATCCTGGGATAGACTTGGGGATGGGGATTTTGGAAGATTTTGGGAAGATCTAACTTGGAAAATCTTAGGAAGATTTGGAAGGTCCTAACTTGGATGATTTTGGGGGGGTCCTTTGTTGGGGGTTGAACAAGCAAGGGCTCTCCAAGGAAGATGAGGAACATGATGTGGATGGACGGTTTTTGATGGTTTTTGTGACGAAAAATCTATGGTCCTAATTTGGAGCCTGGGAGCCTGGGATGGTCTTGGATGGGATTGGGGATTTGGAACATGATCAAATGGGATGGAAGATGGAAAATGCCAGGAGATCTTTTGCATTTCTTGATTGAAACCCTAGCAGTTGCATTTCTTGATTGAAACCCTCCCCAGAATAAACAGAATGATCTGTCTTCGTGGGTTCTTCAACCCAATTTGGGTTTATTTGGTACATACCCTGTTTGGACCCGGTTTCAGGCAACAGAACTGATGGAAGATGTAGGCCGAATTCTATTTGGAGGAACCAAAAAATGCAGGGTTGACCAAGCAAGAGGCAGCAAATTCATCTTGCATCATTCGAAAGAACGTGTGATCAACCAAAACACAGGTTTCTCCAACCAAACGTGGTGAGTGGACCAATCAAAAGCAGAGGTTTGACCAACAACGAAAGCAAATTTCACCACCAGCGGAGTGGGAAGAATGCCTACCTGAAAGGCCAAAATCCAACCCGCTTTCATGGTTGGTGAATGGAAAGTGTTCATCCTCCCGCACGATAGATAACCCACAAATGCCAATGATGCTCGGGGGCTAAGGGGGGTTGCTTTTGCTGTGCTATTTGTCCGGCCAATCTCAAACATCAAACCATTCCAATTTCACAGGGTGGTAAAATGTCCCATGTGAACAGCACCCAACCATTGGAGTAATCATCTGTAAAAAGCAGATATGTGTTCTGGATAGTTTTGGCATTTGACGATCTTCAAAATGTCCAATGGGAAATTACCAGTCCTTTTTTCAGCATCCCCTATTTCTGTCCAAATAACCCTTGATCTCCTATAGCTGGGCCAACTATTGAATTCATGGTGGATGTACCATGATATATCGAACTAGTTCGATGCTGTAAACATAAACCAACAAACATACTATCTGGTAACCTAACATAGCTATAGCAGCTATAGAAAACCACTTTTTGAAAGGTAAATCATCTGTAAATGGACCATGTTCCATTTCCACGCTTCCGCCAGGTGTCATTCTCCATTGTGATGATGCTCACCGAGGACGACTGTCGCGTGGCATTGGGTGACTGATACATCCGCATGCATCTCACCTGGGCAAATTTCTCCACAGGTTCCTTGTTCAGCGGAATCGAGTCACCGATGTTTTTGCCTCGGAAAGAGGCAAGAAAAAAATTCTGGCTGAGTCGGGTTTCCCGGAATCGCAAAATATGTATACCGGTTGGTGGTATACCTACCCCTCTGAAAAATGATGGAGTGAGTAACAGTTGGGATGATTATATATTCCCAATAGTAATGGAAAAATAATCCAAATGTTCCAAACCACCAAGCAGTTCCATTTACATCCTTTGAACATAGTTATCCAGAAATAAAGTTTCAGCATTTCTTTGGTGATAAAGTGCCAGCTACTGGCCATATAAAACCCTCTACCTATCGGATCGGCGAAGCATCAGCTTTGGAAGTCTGCTTCACTGACCATTGAATACTATTGGTTTTGAATACCTTAGGTAATTTGAATACTATAACCAATAGTTAGATTTGAATACTCAATACTATTGCTTTGGAGTACTATAACCACTGGTAATTTGATCAGCTTTGGTCAGCTCTGGAACGATCCATCAAACTTGGAACTCGAACAGCTATGGTCCTTTGCCAGTTATAAGCACTAACAAAACCCCATTTATGGAACCTATATATAAATATAATTATACATATATATATAATTATATATATATAATCCCTTAGAAATAGCCAATTATAAATTATAACCAAGAAATGGCAATAACCCATGGTCAATGGCTTGGCTCTTCAAAAACCACCCTTCTTCAACCGACCAAAGTCACCACGACCGAGTCACCCACCCACTGCGTCCGAGGGCTGCAGCCTCCCAGAATCCGGTTGCAATCGGCGGACCACTTCCTTTGGCGAAGCCGGCGCTGATGGTGATGATACCCTCTGGTTATGACTAACATAGCCATGGTATAGATGGCCCATAGAAATAGATGGTTTACCTATTAATAGCATGGTGATTTTCAATAGCTATGTTAAATAACCAGATGGTAGTGTTTTTGTGAAATATTGATAATAATGATAATGGTAACAATAGTGATAATAAGAGTGGTAATAATAAAATCTCGTTGAGAGTAGACATAAAGGATACTAGTAGTGATCATTATAAATAAATAGATATGTATAATTAAAAAAGACGGGAGTGATGATAATACACATAGTGACAACTGTAAGAACAATGATAATAGTAATAGTAATAGTGATAATGATGATAATGAAAATGCCAAAATGATCATGATAAAGTTCAAATAATGGCAATAAAGACGATACACATATTCACAAAAGCAACCCAATGAGATATCAATGACCAATGGGGTGCCCACCATATGGAATATGTCCCAGGTCCTAGGATTCCCACACCACCAATGGTATGTTCCCTCCCCCCAAACCGAAGCTCTTTGCAAGCTATTTGCAGCTTTTTGGAACCATTTGTACGTTATTTGCAGGATAATGGTCAAAATCATGTAAACATAATTCCACATATATATATATATATCATATCTATATATATATCATATATCTATATATATATATCATATCTATATATATATATCATATATCTATATATATATCATATCTATATATATATACATATCATCATATAACTCCAATAGTTAGTTTATTCCATCACGCCAGGCGTCGTCAGCAGGTTCTTGTCCCAGGCCAAGTCCTCGTCGTTGCCGTTGATGCGCGACGACGCGATGGGCAGACCCTGCGGGAATGGCAGGCTGCACTGGCCTCGGCAGAACGGGCTGCGTCCCCGAAGTCAAATGGATGAGAAAATCATGGGAAAATCATGAGAAAATCATGGGAAAATCATGGGAAAATCATGAGAAAATCATGGGAAAATCTAGGACAATCATGGGAAAATCATGGGAAAATCATGAGAAAATCATGGGAAAATCTAGGACAATCATGGGAAAATCATGGGAAAATCATGAGAAAATCATGGGAAAATCTAGGACAATCCTGGGAAAATCATGGGAAAATCATGAGAAAATCATGGGAAAATCTAGGACAATCATGGGAAAATCATGGGAAAATCATGAGAAAATCATGGGAAAATCATGAGAAAATCATGGGAAAATCATGGGAAAATCATGAGAAAATCATGGGAAAATCTAGGACAATCATGGGAAAATCATGGGAAAATCATGAGAAAATCATGGGAAAATCTAGGACAATCATGGGAAAATCATGGGAAAATCATGAGAAAATCATGGGAAAATCTAGGACAATCATGGGAAAATCCTGGGAAAATCATGAGAAAATCATGGGAAAATCTAGGACAATCATGGGAAAATCATGGGAAAATCATGAGAAAATCATGGGAAAATCTAGGACAATCATGGGAAAATCATGGGAAAATCATGAGAAAATCATGGGAAAATCTAGGACAATCATGGGAAAATCATGGGAAAATCATGAGAAAATCATGGGAAAATCTAGGACAATCATGGGAAAATCATGGGAAACTATGGGAAAACCCACTATGAATGAAGCTTTCGAGCTAGGAAAATCATCGCATAAATGTGGAAATTCCAGCTAGCCATGTCTGACTACCGGAGGGTATCTAGGAAGCAATGAGCAGAAATAGGAAAACCCTAAAAATATGAACAAGACCTACCATTTCAAGAGCATTTTCTTCACAAAACTATGGTTTTTTCCTGATCTATCTCAATTTGCTGACAGGTGTGTATTGCGTTGGAAGCAGTAAAAGACACGACTTGAGAGTGCTTTCGAATTGAGAAAAACACCCGGTGCAGTGGAGTGATGGGAAAAATTAGGGAGACATTTACATGACACAGTTCATGGGATCGCAATCGGAATCGGATGAGATTTGGAATTTTTGAGGAGTGTCAAACATCTCGTTAAACATGACCATCCATCAGATATTAATAGTTGTTGCTTGTTGGTTGTTTCCATTCTAAAACAACCTGTCCCTGTCTATATCTGTGACACCCATTTCTCACATCCAGTGGCTATCCCAATAGAACTCCAATTCGTGCACTTCCCAGAACTCCGGCACGGTGGCGTCGTTGATCAGCGCCCATCTCCTTGGCCCGCCGATATTTTTGGCCAATGGGATGGTAGAATGGGTCTTAGTATATCATAGGTAACCAGGTATGTATATAATATGTATATACATGTAATGTATATATATATGTGTATATGACTATATATAATGTATGTGTATATGACTATATATAATGTATGTGTATATTGTATATATGACTATATATCATGTTTGATGATCCAGCCTTTGATGTTTGATACCTTGCCTGAACCACTAAAAAGCTTGCTAGCCTGATTGCTACGAGCCGTAAAGCCAGGGATACACAACGATTGCCAGGTTGAAAACCGCATCTACAAGAGAGATTGGATAAATGGTTGGCATTTTCTCTTTGGTTATTTAACGTAGCCATGGAAAATCACCATTTTTAATAGGTAAATCATCATAAATCATCTATAAATGGGCCATTTTCCATAGCTATGTCAAATAACCGAAGGGTAATTTGGATTCTGTGTACAGCCAAGGTGCTTGCCGCAGTAGGGGTCCACGGTTTTGTTCTGCTGCGCGCGCTTGAAGCAAATCTCAACTTCAGCCGGTTCAGCCTCCGATCCATCACTAGTCACTCAGTGAAACAGACCAAAAACGGATCATTTCACCCGCAAAGACGGAGAATGTTGCCTGTGAAAATGGATTTTAATGAACTTTGAATGGATCAATGGATTGGTTTTTGTCGGGAGAATCTACAGGAAAGCCTACTCTTCAAATGGAAGTTTCATGAAGTTTCCAGCAAAATCACTTTCCACCTTTTTCGACCCCATGGACGACCCTGTCAAGAACCTACAATGCGTATATACCGGTGATATACCATTCGTATCTACCGGAGTCATGACGAACATGGCTAGCTATGGAGGTTTCAAAAGGTGGCTGAACACAGGAGGAAGCAAAGAAAAACGGCTGTGAGTGACAAGAAATTGGACGTTGTTGCTGGATCACCATAGCGTCTTCTCGAGTTCTTCACTGGAAATGGTAGCAACTGTTCAGGTGGGGTCCTCACTCTTCACTCTTCACAGATCAATGACTTGAACTATCCACTCTGTGTGCGGTACAGTATCTCACTCATCATCTTTCCCTAATGCCCCTAACTGCCTATGCCATGCTTTAATTGGTCTTCAATCATCTGAGTGAAAATAACCCCCCTGTCGTCCCTACCGTGCCTGCAAGGCCTGTGCCTCGTATTCTCGCAAGGCGCAAAGTTCGGAAAGCGAATTCATGTTACAACCAGAAAAAAATGCAACACGATGGACTATATACATATGAAGGCTATGTGGGATACATACCCTCCAGCAAATTAACAGTTCGACCCTGGCAGCTGGGGGTTGGAAGCTTAGTTTCCACTAAACATTGGTTATTTTCAGGGTCTATGTTAATTTACCAGAGGGTTTTTCTAGCACGGAGAAATGGCATTGGCCCCTGATTCGCCAGACCGGTTCCTTCGGCGGTCTCTCTTCACCGATCCAGCAGTTTCAAATTGGGGAGTGAACTGGCTAAATGAAAAGGTAAAAAGATGCTAAAATCACCAAACTTCCCCTCCTCCTTCTGGCTATCATTTCCCTGCGGCTGGAGAAACTCTGAATGACAAGCCCATTTTCTGGCGATCAAAACCCCGGTTCACTGTAGTTCACATGAAAATAAAATAAATGGTGCTCATGGGTCTTCATCCCTCCATTCATACGGTGTTTGAATGTTTTTGACCCATCTTCGCATATAGGGATCACCATTTTGAAACCCTGTCACGATATGCCAAGAAGCGTAGACTTGGGCAGGGATTGCTAGGAAAATCCCAGCCAAAGCTGTGAAAACCAGCGACATCAGGCACTCGAAAGCAATCTCCTGGCACCAAAGGTAGCCAAGAATCAGAGAAGTACTTCTCTATTTCAACAATTGATCATCAACTTTGACCTGTGCTATGACTCTTGGCACTTTTTGTATCTCTTCGCAACACTGATCTGTAAGCCCGAAAAAGAGGCATCCAAAGAGGATTCCTAGCACGTATGTTTCATGCCAACTTCCCATCGACCAGAATGCCGAGAACGGATTTTGTGGCGTGTGAAGTTGGGGATTCCGTTTCTCAATCTAAAGACGATGATGATGATGATGATGATGATGATGGTTATGATTATTATGGTGGTGAAGATGTGATTACAGTAATGTGATTGATGTTATTAATGTGATTAATGTGATTATTGTTTCTATTGTTAGTGTTGTTGTAGTGTTGTATTGTTATTATTTTTGTTCTTATTGTTCTTATTGTTCTTATTGTTCTCGTTGTTCTTATTGTTAGTATTGTTAGTATTGTTAGTATTGTTAGTATTGCTGTTGTTGTTGTTGTTGCTGTTGTTGTCGTTGTCGTTGTTGTTGTTGTTGTTGTTGTTTCATATTACTGCCACGATTGCTATACTTGTTACAATGTCATCTATGTTTGTTGCTATCGTGCATGATGGTGAACAAAACAACTTAGATATCAACTGCCGGCACACTCCTTCTCACCATCGCCGCAACTTCGCCATGACCACCGAGGTTGTGCGAAGGAACGATCGGATACGGCAGATGTTGCAGCTTGGAGAATGTTTGAAAATTGTCATGAAGGTCGACAAATGGTTGGGAAAAATCTCCGAGCTTCAACGAATGGTTCATGACTTGAATGGTTCAATGTGTCAATTGGACCATTGGACCTTTCATAATAAAACTCTTGGCGATATTTATCCTTTGAAGCTCAAGCAAACAATGCACGGATCAAGAAGAACGCAGCACGGTCGCAAGACGGACAAATAAAAGGTCATCATCTAGGGGCCGATGAGAACTGATGGTTTTTGATGGGACAAACCCACTGCGGCTGATCGCACCCTTTTACTCAGCACTCTCCAGCGCGCTTGCAGGTTCCAGGTGGCCCAAACCCCTTCAACTGCTTGGTTGATAGGGGTTCAAATCTTGGATTAAGCTATAGGCCAGGTTTGGCCATCTATTCGTCTGTGCCATCAACCAACCTTCAAATTAAAGTGGTTTAACATAGAATGTGTTTGCATCTAGAATGTGCCATTTTGAAGCATTTTAGATGGTTAACAACCATTATATAGATTAATCTAAATTAGCCACCATCAAATGATCCATTTTGATGATTCATCAAAAATTGATAGTGGATTCATCAAAAATTAATCATCAACCTTAACCTTTCTGGTTTGATACCTTTCTTTTTGCTTTGTGGAAAATCATCGTAGCCAGGCACTCAATTTATTGGCACTCAGAGCCTCGTCCAAGGCCAGGCCCATTCCCAGCTATGCAACCAGCGAGCTCGCCCTGGTTTTATGTGCTGACATAACATCGGCCATAACCGTCTATTAAAAAATATAGATAAGCACATGTGGTTTGTATCAATATGTACATCTATATATATATATGATTATATATATATGATTATATATATATATATGATTATATATGTTTATATATATATATGATTATATATATATGATTATATATATGATTATATATGATTATATATATATATGATTATATATATATATGATTATATATATATATATATGATTATATATATATATATATGATTATATATATATGTGTGTGTTTGCCTTGCAAAACAGGTATTATGCATCTTCTGCAGCATCAGCTAAATATAATATATATATATATATCCCCTTATACAGATCATCATGATAATATTATCACTGGCCGCGGGATATCACCGATGAGAATTGGCATTTTTTGAAAAAGTCATTCCAGGAAATAGACTTTTCTTGCATATTGTTGGATCTTTTGTGAATGCCTTCCTAAACCAGTCCCTGCAAACAAGAGATAGTGAGATAGTCCGATATCCCATCCGATTCTCATCCACATTAAACCACCATATTGGATGGTTTTCCATCACCTTTTCTTCTCTAAAATGGATCTTGGCACAGCGAAGAAATACTCAGCAGAGTTTTGGTGGCCTCTCCTTGCCTCGGAGGCTGCAGCATGGGCAGCATGGGAATTCAGGAAAGCGAAAATATTACCCTCTGGTTATGACTAACAGTTGGCCATGGAAAATAGATGGCCCATAGTTTTATAGATGGTTTACCTATTAATAGCATGGTGATTTTCCATGGCTATGTTAGTCATAACCAGATGGTAATGATTATGTTTCATCCAGTGTTGCATTACCAGCAGATTCCCTTTGTTCCAGGCTTCCAGGATTTGGATGGATTTGGTATTTTCCATTGCCATGACCAGAGAATTCCTTGCAGCCACATTTGGAGCTTGCGACTTATTTTGGTCACCCCCTTGGCCCCCTCTTCAACTAGTTGCGATCATCTGAAGCATCTCTATCACGGTGAGGCTTGTCATTTCGCAAATCAGATTACCAGCGGTTACCATCTGGTTATGACTAACATAGCCATGGAAAATCACCATTTTCAATAGGTAAACCATCTATAAATGGGCCATTTTCCATGGCTATGTTAGTCATAACCAGAGGGTACATGTTGTTGGCATTTTTTCTGAGACGGACAATGTGTAGAAAATGCATCCAATTTCTTCGAATGAATTGGACAATCAGATTCGAACAGCTTCATTGATTCGATAAAAATAAAGATATTCATTTCCGGTCATACCATTTGTCAACAGGGGTTGGGTTATTCTTAGCCATTGTAGACTACCATAAGGCGCCATAAGGTATCTTTATTTTGAAGAGGATATGAGGCCAGTTTAGAGGACCTTAGCCCTTCCTGTGACCAGCACAAGCCCACAATCAGCCACCACCCTGGTTTGAAAATTGGGTACCTCCATCTTGGAATCTTGGATGCTTCATCATCTTCCGGATTCGAATGTTAATTAATTAACGATAATTAATTAATGGCCATCTATTTTCTGGTGCCCCTATCAATGGTGAATCCCCTTCATCCTCAAGGCATAGACATTTTCACTCCCATGCAGAGTCTTCTGAGCTTGAGAAGCTCTTGGCGTTGGTGACCCCGTCCTCCAGCAACAGCCTCCATTCATCGCGACTCGTCAAGTCGTCCAGTTCAACAATGTAAACCGTGGCGAAGGCGTTCAAAACAAAGTCTGTGAGGCCTCCGCGGCACAACCACAAGGGTAAAGTGTAGACAATAATGGCCTGGCCGGTAAAGCCAGGGCCATCCGAGATCGGTGCAGTTTCGAGATCGTACCAGTTACAATCATTTTCCTATTATTTCGTATTGGTTTTTCCTATTGGTTTCTCAGAAGTCTAACCTTTTCTTAGGCTACCATTGCTGCGTTGAACTCTGGGCCTTGTACAACCCATTGGAGATGTAGGACATGGCGAAACGACATGTGATTTCCAGCCAGGACCACTGTACTTCTGCAGCGCCATCTTCGCGAGAGATGCGCAGCCGATGCTGGCGGGCGAACATCAGCAGGCACCAAATCTTCGTGTTCAAAGGTGTCACCATGCAGCATGCCCACCTCCAAAGCCGGGACGCTGTGACACAGATATGACACCCCCAAAGCTTGGGATGGCCCCAAGCTAAACCCAAGCATGAACTAGACGACGGATGGCCCGAGAGCGTAGAGGAGCAGAGTCTTCTGTTGTTAGTATGGAGACACTATATTAAAGATGTATTATAGGCAGACGAGAAGAATTGTATCAAGACAATATATGACTATATAGTACAAGACAATAGTTTGCATCGTATTTTTGTAAAGTTTTTCATACACAGAACTTTTTACAGACAGACGCTTTTGCACACAGAGACTTTTACACACAGAGACTTTTACACACAGAGACTTTTACACACAGACGCTTTTACACACAGACGATTTTGCACACAAATACTTTTACGCACAAACACTTTTACACACAGAGACTTTTACACACACAGACGCTTTTACACACAGAAGCTTTTACACACAGAAGCTTTTACACACAGACGCTTTTACACACAGACGCTTTTACACACAGACGCTTGTTACACATAGGCTCTTTTACACACAGACACTTTTACACACAGACGCTTTTACACACAGAGCCTTTTACACACAGACGCTTTTACACACAGACGCTTTTGCACACAGAGACTTTTACACACAGAGACTTTTACACACAGAGATTTTTACACACAGACGCTTTTACACACAGACGATTTTGCACACAAACACTTTTACACAAACACTTTTACACACAGACACTTTTACACACAGACGCTTTTACACACAGAAGCTTTTACACACAGAAGCTTTTACACACAGACGCTTTTACACACAGACGCTTTTACACACAGACGCTTGTTACACATAGGCTCTTTTACACACAGACACTTTTACACATAGGCTCTTTTACACACAGACGCTTTTACACACAGACGCTTTTACACACAGAGCCTTTTACACACAGACGCTTTTACACACAGACGCTTTTCCACACAGAAGCTTTTACACACAGACACTTTTACACACAGACGCTTTTACACACAGACGCTTTTACACACAGACGCTTTTACACACAGACGCTTTTACACACAGACGCTTTTACACACAGACGCTTTTACACACAGACGATTTTACACACAGACGCTTTTACACACAGACGCTTTTACACACAGAGACTTTTACACACACAGACGCTTTTACACACAGAAGCTTTTACACACAGACGCTTTTACACACAAACACTTTTACACAAACACTTTTACACACAGACGCTTTTACACACAGACGCTTTTACACACAGACGCTTTTTACACACAGGCTCTTTCACACACAGAGACTTTTACACACAGAGGCTTTTACCCGCAGAGACTTTTACACACAGACGCGTTTACACACAGACGCTTTTACACACAGACGCTTTTACACACAAACACTTTTACACACAGACTCTTTTACACACAGGCGCTTTGACACACAAACACTTTTACACACAGAGGCTTTTACACACAGACGCTTTTACACACAGACGCTTTTACTTTACGCGCAGACGCTTTTACACACAGACGCTTTTACACACAGACGCTTTTACACACAGAGGCTTTTACACACAAACACTTTTACACACAAACACTTTTACACACAGACGCTTTTACACACAGACGCTTTTCCACACAGAAGCTTTTACACACAGACGCTTTTACACACAGACGCTTTTGCACACAGTCTTTTACACACAGACGCTTTTACACACAGACGCTTTTACACACAGACGCTTTGACACACAGACGCTTTTACACACAGAGGCTTTTACACACAAACACTTGTACACACAAACACTTTTACACACAGACGCTTTTACACACAGACGCTTTTACACACAGACGCTTTTACACACAGACGCTTTTACACACAGAAGCTTTTACACACAAGTAAAATCGCAATTTTTCCGCAGTTTTTGACGATCGACCTTCATTTCGCGCGAAAGGGTTGCTCCGGCACAAGTAAAATCGCAATTTTTTTTTCAGTTTTTGACGATCGACCCTCATTTCGTGCGAAAGGGTTGCTCCGGCACAAGTAAAATCGCAATTTTTCGTCAGTTTTAGACGATCGACCCTCATTTCGTGCGAAAATGTTGCTCGGGGGCAAGTAAAATCGCAATTTTTCGTCAGTTTTTGACGATCGACCCTCATTTCGTGCGAAAGGGTTGCTCCGGCACAAGTAAAATCGCAATTTTTCCTCAGTGTTTGACGATCGACCTTCATTTCGTGCGAAAGGGTTGCTCCGGCACAAGTAAAATCGCATTTTTTCCTCAGTTTTTGACGATCGACCCTCATTTCGTGCGAAAGGGTTGCTCGGGGGCAAGTAAAATCGCAATTTTTCGTCAGTTTTTGACGATCGACCCTCATTTCGTGCGAAAGGGTTGCTCCGGCACAAGTAAAATCGCAATTTTTCGTCAGTTTTTGACGATCGACCCTCATTTCGTGCGAAAGGGTTGACGTTTCGTGACTCACCGCCGGTACCACCCTCGGCCTAAAGAGAGAAAGATAAAGAAGGCGAGAGAGAGAAAAAGGAGAGAGAAAGGAGAGAGAATGAGAGAGAGAGAAGATGTGAAGATGAGAAGGTGTGAGAGAAGGTGTGAAGATGAGAAGGGTGTGAGAGAAGATGTGAAGATGAGAAGGTGTGAAGATGAGAAGGTGTGAGAGAAGATGTGAAGATGAGAAGGTGTGAGAGAAGATGTGAAGATGAGAAGGTGTGAGAGAAGGGTGTGAAGATGAGAAGGTGTGAGAGAAGATGAGAAGGTGTGAGAGAAGATGTGAAGATGAGAAGGTGTGAGAGAAGATGTGAAGATGAGAAGGTGTGAGAGAAGATGTGAAGATGAGAAGGTGTGAGAGAAGATGTGAAGATGAGAAGGTGGGAGAGAAGATGTGAAGATGAGAAGGTGGGAGAGAAGATGTGAAGATGAGAAGATGTGAAGATGAGAAGGTGGGAGAGAAGATGTGAAGATGAGAAGGTGTGAGAGAAGATGTGAAGATGAGAAGGTGTGAGAGAAGATGTGAAGATGAGAAGGTGGGAGAGAAGATGTGAAGATGAGAAGGTGTGAGAGAAGATGGGAAGATGAGAAGGTGTGAAGATGAGAAGATGAGATACAGACCCCCACTATTGGAAGAACCCTGCGCTCAGACGCTCTCGGGAAAAAGATATTCAAGGAAGAATCTCCAGAAAAACGTGGATGTGGATATCAACAAAGAATTGTGTTCTTGGAAGTTTGTTGATCCTCAGAGTTGAAATTCTAGTGGATTATAAGTTTTAAGTGTGTGGCCCAGATATATTCCATCCAACTACATTTTGGTGACTTTCACAGAACAAACCCACCTGTGCCAGTGATGCATCACATGCCGAACAGCTTGATAACGATCTTCCACATTGCTCTCTTCCAACACATCGGCCTTAAATGCGACTTGCAGATCCTGCTGCGCTCGAGGGGACAGAGCATCCTCTAGGGTGATCTTGATCTGAACCAATAGCGAGCCGCACCACAGACCCATTTTCCAGGGATCCATTTCCATTGGCCGAAGCACTATCTGCAAGTAGATAATCATCAGAAGGGTCATGAGCCCAAAGACACAAATGCAACCAATCAAGTGGCACGTCGGATCTTGATACCTGTCCTCTGGGACGGCAGCAGCTGGGTATTCTTCTTCATCCTCTGCAGCGCGTCGAGCAGCTGCGTAATCGGGAAGTCCAAACAAGAGCACCAAGAGAATGCAGAAGCAGCAAATTGAATGCACCGTTGCAGGCAGAGGATTCCACTTGCTGACTGAAGGGATTTCAAACGGACTGACGTGTTTCTCCCAGACAATCGTAAACTCTGGTGGGAGGTTCAGAAATGCCGCGTTAAGTGTGAGAAGCCACAATACCCGTAGAAACATTTCAGCACCTAGAAAAGTACACCTGCACCGCGCCAAAACTGGAAGCCAAGAAAGCAATCTGTCCAGCTTGCTTCGATTGAACAACATGTTGCACAGGAATAGAGAAAGATCGAAAAGCCAACCGCAAATAAAGAAGAAAGCTCCAATGTAGGCCAGTGAAGTGACATGAAGAGCCAGGAAAATACAAACACTTGAGAACTGCTCCGAAGCCATTTTTCCCACTATGAAAAAGTTGAAGGCATCGCTTCCCCAGTCATGCCACATCTCCACTGTGGCTTCCTGCAGAAACTTCACATGTTCCTTGTTCAAAGCCCGAGCTGCCAGCATTTCGGCATTCCAACCATCCGGATCCACAGTGGTTATAGGTGCTTGCAGCACCCGGTGCAGACGAATCAGTTCGGGAAAATTGATGAAGGCTTCCTCGGCACATGCAGGGGCCATGTCTGCTGACGGGATGCGTCGAAAAAAATAAAAGGCTGCAAGACAAAAAAACATCAAAAAACTCTCTTAGAGTCTGGCTCAACACTAAGATACACTAAGTTTCATCGTGGTTGGTACCATCCTGTGCTGCCTCCATAAGTACTGTTTTTTGACTCAGCAATCCCAGTAGCGTAAAAGCACCCGATGCCTCCCCCATGATCCAGACCACACCGTCCATGCCAACACCAGCGCAATGGTTTTGCAGGAATTTGATGCCTGTTTCGACCCACGGGCATCCGCAATGCCATAATCAAAATGTTGCTGGGACTGTTTAGTAACATATCGTAAGTGCAAGAAATCCATTTGGTCGAGTCATCGAGCCCTTTGTAGTAATAAGCATCACCATGACGATCATTTCATGATACGGTAAAAACAAATGTGCATGAAACACTATATGAAATCAGTACCCAAGCTGCGGCTGCGGTTCAGGTGTATCATGTCTCGCACCGAATCATGCAAGATGGCCCGTGCAAACGCCTGCCGCACGATGCTGCGGTAGCCATTCTCCTTGGGGACCACTTTGCAAATCAGGTCGCCACTTCCCCACAAGAAGCCCTTTTCCAACAAGAGTCGAATGATATCGATGCGTTCTTCAACGCGTTCACCTTGGTTCCCAATATCCAACTCATTCATTTCCATGGCCTTGGTCAAAGCCCTTTCGCTGGCACCTCTGGTCATATGTAGAGCGAGTTCGAGAACGGTCATGTAGGAGACATTTGAATAATGGGATTTATAGTAATCGTCAAAAACCGACTCTTCACATTTCACCTGATGCGTAGCCAAAAAGTCCAGATCGCTGCATTCAATCTGAAAATAGTCGTTCTTAGTGGACAAATTCTGCAAATTGTGAACGTACCTGCCCTTCACACTCCACTTGTCTAGCAAGAGATTCACACCTGAGAAATCTCCTTGAACAACGAGTCGTCTCAACGACTCCAGTTGCTTCTCCAACTTCACAACATCTCTATGATGATGACACTTCTCATTCAAACCTGAGATGTTCGATTTGGGAGACAATAATATTAGGTATATAATATTTTATAATGTATATTTACATATATATATATATAATTTATATATAATATATATATATATATGTAATAGATATGTAATATATACCCCGTAGATTCCCCACTTCTCTTTGATTAACCTATGGGAAAATGAACCGGAAAAAAATTGACTCAGCGAATCCAATAAACTGCCTTCACCTTTAATATCTCAGGATGAAGCTAACCTTCGGATTGGAGCATCCATAGACTCCGTGTCCGTTTCCTGGTAGCTCAAGGCTTCCAAGACTCTGCCGGTGTTCTGAAGCGCTTTGTCCTCCCATTTTACAACGGCCCAAAGGATAGCGATGGAGAGCGCCAAAAACCGACGCATCTGAAACGTGCGACACATCTGGATGACTCCCTGATGTCCATCCAAGGCCTAGGCCGCCAATAAATAAAAACTTGGGCCAAAACCAACAGCGTTTTCTTGCATCGGTGGAGTTTGGCTATGAACAGGTTCTGGAATGAACATATTTGGACATGGTGTTGGATGTGTTACCCTGTAGTTCGCATCTTGCTGATTCTCGTGGTCAGAATTCCTGACCACTGGATGGTCGGAGAGTCTCTCAAAAGCAAAGCTGTCGCCAATCAAAGACCTTCTTAGATGCGCATCCCCTCGGTTAGTGGGCAATTTTTCCCGCCAAAACCATATTACAACCCAGTGATATGTGGGATATGCCTCTGATATTCCCCAATAATACATGGGTGTTTAACCATTTATCTAATCAGACAGCAACGGCCGTCTCATCCCCAACCATGTGAACGGCCAATCTGAGCGATGACAAGCATCCACTCGAAGGACGGCATGTTCGGAGATTTTAGGGCCTGGTTCTACTTACCTTATTATATCCCATAGGATCCATGTATGCTATATATGGTAACATTTGCCATCAATATACCCCAAATGTTAGCATATATATACCAGCACCATGGATCCTATGGGATATAATATTATATATCTTTCCGCTTGTTCTTTCGGACAAGAAAGAATTGCAAGACCACGCACTTCACCCTGTCCTTTACTACTCCGCGTTGCCATCTTAAATTGACAGCGTTACAAGCTGGAATTGTCCAGGTTGGCTTTAGTTTCTTGTATGGAATAAACTTGGGCTACGTGGCAAGATACACAGACGCACGTGAAGACCCATACCTACATCCACTGCTATGGATATTCCTAACTTACCAGTAGCCACAGTAATTTGATAGGATTTCGCCTTGATTTTCGCAATGACTCGGTTTTGAGCTGTTCCACTTTCTGAAAATCCACCGACATCCACCGAGATCCAAACCATCACATGCTTCGCTCGCGGCTTCAGGCTCGAATCACAATGTGTTGGAGTTGATCTCTGCAGTGGGAGACTCGGGAACATCCCGAGGGATCGGGATGTTCCCATTTCCCCCTTGTAGATATCAGCTCCAACACATTGTGAACAGACCAAGTTCTTCGTGGTACCTCAGAACGGCAGGTCCAGCACCCCCAGATGACGTGCCATGTGCCAGATTTGTCAGTTCCAGTGGTGTTGCCCACTTCAACAGTGCCACAGCCTGAAAGGGACATGTTCACACACGAACTGTTGGATCTGTTGGTGTTTCGAAGGTCCTGACATCATGAAAACAAGTTGATGGATCCAAATGTCTGACCCAAAAGCTCGGCCAAGACCTGACATGATGGGTCTTCCATCTTGATCCATCCCTGACGTCAATATGTTTGGTCCCTCTGCGGCCCGCACTTGGCACTTTGGTCAACTGGCTAGCCTCTCACCATGTTTTCAAGAGATTCTCAACAAAACAGTTCTATTGAAATTTGCTCCAAGACCTATTTCATCCTGATGCCTAAATGACTCCCGTCTTTCATCGTCTTTCGACATACATACAAGTCTCATCTACACGCTCCAAACTGAACTTCTTGGCCGAAGCGAATCTAGTCATCTAGAGTTCTGCAGCCTTTTGAAGGAAAAGATGGAAAAGGAGTACCTCTGCAGGGACAACAGAATTTCCTATCAGGATAATGGCACCGGTGTGCCTCATGTCGTTCGCAAGGGTGCGTTCACACCTCATCCCGAACCCAAGCTGCATGGACAGGGCTGCACAACGTGGAAAGGACAATGAAACAACCAAATCGCTGCCCATTGCACATGGTGCCATGGACAATGGAAAGAATTTCAGACTTTCGACTTAATCTTATGTGGAAGTTTTGAGCCATAGAGAATGTTGGAGAGCGATGAGCCACAAGTTGTCCAAGGCATGTCTCTCTGGAACCAAGTCCCAATGTGTGTTAAAAAAAACAAACAATAAACGTGGAACCGTTTGGAAACCAGTCAAATTGCGGCCCGCCTTTCCATCGATCCAATTACATTTTTGGACCAAATGCCCGGCCTCAAGACTGCCACTTTCTACCCTCAACTTCATGTGCCAGTGTCAGGACCTGTCTCGCTTGTTGATGCAAGAGGGTCTCACACATTTTCATTGGCGCCTTGATACTCTTTCCGCAATGACTCGGTTTTGAGCTGTTCCACTTTCTGAAAATCCACCGACATCCACCGAGATCCAAACCATCACATGCTTCGCTCGCGGCTTCAGGCTCGAATCACAATGTGTTGGAGTTGATCTCTGCAGTGGGAGACTCGGGAACATCCCGAGGGATCGGGATGTTCCCATTTCCCCCTTGTAGATATCAGCTCCAACACATTGTGAACAGACCAAGTTCTTCGTGGTACCTCAGAACGGCAGGTCCAGCACCCCCAGATGACGTGCCATGTGCCAGATTTGTCAGTTCCAGTGGTGTTGCCCACTTCAACAGTGCCACAGCCTGAAAGGGACATGTTCACACACGAACTGTTGGATCTGTTGGTGTTTCGAAGGTCCTGACATCATGAAAACAAGTTGATGGATCCAAATGTCTGACCCAAAAGCTCGGCCAAGACCTGACATGATGGGTCTTCCATCTTGATCCATCCCTGACGTCAATATGTTTGGTCCCTCTGCGGCCCGCACTTGGCACTTTGGTCAACTGGCTAGCCTCTCACCATGTTTTCAAGAGATTCTCAACAAAACAGTTCTATTGAAATTTGCTCCAAGACCTATTTCATCCTGATGCCTAAATGACTTCCGTCTTTCGACATACAAACAAGTCTCATCTACACGCTCCAAACTGAACTTCTTGGCCGAAGCGAATCTAGTCATCTAGAGTTCTGCAGCCTTTTGAAGGAAAAGATGGAAAAGGAGTACCTCTGCAGGGACAACAGAATTTCCTATCAGGATAATGGCACCGGTGTGCCTCATGTCGTTCGCAAGGGTGCGTTCACACCTCATCCCGAACCCAAGCTGCATGGACAGGGCTGCACAACGTGGAAAGGACAATGAAACAACCAAATCGCTGCCCATTGCACATGGTGCCATGGACAATGGAAAGAATTTCAGACTTTCGACTTAATCTTATGTGGAAGTTTTGAGCCATAGAGAATGTTGGAGAGCGATGAGCCACAAGTTGTCCAAGGCATGTCTCTCTGGAACCAAGTCCCAATGTGTGTTAAAAAAAACAAACAATAAACGTGGAACCGTTTGGAAACCAGTCAAATTGCGGCCCGCCTTTCCATCGATCCAATTACATTTTTGGACCAAATGCCCGGCCTCAAGACTGCCACTTTCTACCCTCAACTTCATGTGCAAGTGTCAGGACCTGTCTCGCTTGTTGATGCAAGAGGGTCTCACACATTTTCATTGGCGCCTTGATACTCTTTCCGCAATGACTCGGTTTTGAGCTGTTCCACTTTCTGAAAATCCACCGACATCCACCGAGATCCAAACCATCACATGCTTCGCTCGCGGCTTCAGGCTCGAATCACAATGTGTTGGAGTTGATCTCTGCAGTGGGAGACTCGGGAACATCCCGAGGGATCGGGATGTTCCCATTTCCCCCTTGTAGATATCAGCTCCAACACATTGTGAACAGACCAAGTTCTTCGTGGTACCTCAGAACGGCAGGTCCAGCACCCCCAGATGACGTGCCATGTGCCAGATTTGTCAGTTCCAGTGGTGTTGCCCACTTCAACAGTGCCACAGCCTGAAAGGGACATGTTCACACACGAACTGTTGGATCTGTTGGTGTTTCGAAGGTCCTGACATCATGAAAACAAGTTGATGGATCCAAATGTCTGACCCAAAAGCTCGGCCAAGACCTGACACGATGAGTCTTCCATCTTGATCCATCCCTGACGTCAATATGTTTGGTCCCTCTGCGGCCCGCACTTGGCACTTTGGTCAACTGGGTAGCCTCGCGCATCAGTAAAAATCACCATGTTTTCAAGAGATTCTCAACAAAACAGTTCTATTGAAATTTGCTCCAAGACCTATTTCATCCTGATGCCTAAATGACTCCCGTCTTTCGACATACATACAAGTCTCATCTAAGATGAATCTACACGCTCCAAACTGAACTTCTTGGCCGAAACGAATCTAGTCATCTAGAGTTCTGCAGCCTTTTGAAGGAAAAGATGGAAAAGGAGTACCTCTGCAGGGACAACAGAATTTCCTATCAGGATAATGGCACCGGTGTGCCTCATGTCGTTCGCAAGGGTGCGTTCACACCTCATCCCGAACCCAAGCTGCATGGACAGGGCTGCACAACGTGGAAAGGACAATGAAACAACCAAATCGCTGCCCATTGCACATGGTGCCATGGACAATGGAAAGAATTTCAGACTTTCGACTTAATCTTATGTGGAAGTTTTGAGCCATAGAGAATGTTGGAGAGCGATGAGCCACAAGTTGTCCAAGGCATGTCTCTCTGGAACCAAGTCCCAATGTGTGTAAAAAAATAAAATAATAAACGTGGAACCGTTTGGAAACCAGTCAAATTGCGGCCCGCCTTTCCATCGATCCAATTACATTTTTGGACCAAATGCCCGGCCTCAAGACTGCCACTTTCTACCCTCAACTTCATGTGCCAGTGTCAGGACCTGTCTCGTTTGTTGATGCAAGAGGGTCTCACACATTTTCATTGGCGCCTTGATACTCTTTCCGCAATGACTCGGTTTTGAGCTGTTCCACTTTCTGAAAATCCACCGACATCCACCGAGATCCAAACCATCACATGCTTCGCTCGCGGCTTCAGGCTCGAATCACAATGTGTTGGAGTTGATCTCTGCAGTGGGAGACTCGGGAACATCCCGAGGGATCGGGATGTTCCCATTTCCCCCTTGTAGATATCAGCTCCAACACATTGTGAACAGACCAAGTTCTTCGTGGTACCTCAGAACGGCAGGTCCAGCACCCCCAGATGACGTGCCATGTGCCAGATTTGTCAGTTCCAGTGGTGTTGCCCACTTCAACAGTGCCACAGCCTGAAAGGGACATGTTCACACACGAACTGTTGGATCTGTTGGTGTTTCGAAGGTCCTGACATCATGAAAACAAGTTGATGGATCCAAATGTCTGACCCAAAAGCTCGGCCAAGACCTGACATGATGGGTCTTCCATCTTGATCCATCCCTGACGTCAATATGTTTGGCCCCTCTGCGGCCCGCACTTGGCACTTTGGTCAACTGGGTAGCCTCGCGCATCAGTAAAAATCACCATGTTTTCAAGAGATTCTCAACAAAACAGTTCTATTGAAATTTGCTCCAAGACCTATTTCATCCTGATGCCTAAATGACTCCCGTCTTTCGACATACATACAAGTCTCATCTAAGATGAATCTACACGCTCCAAACTGAACTTCTTGGCCGAAGCGAATCTAGTCATCTAGAGTTCTGCAGCCTTTTGAAGGAAAAGATGGAAAAGGAGTACCTCTGCAGGGACAACAGAATTTCCTATCAGGATAATGGCACCGGTGTGCCTCATGTCGTTCGCAAGGGTGCGTTCACACCTCATCCCGAACCCAAGCTGCATGGACAGGGCTGCACAACGTGGAAAGGACAATGAAACAACCAAATCGCTGCCCATTGCACATGGTGCCATGGACAAGGGAAAGAATTTCAGACTTTCGACTTAATCTTATGTGGAAGTTTTGAGCCATAGAGAATGTTGGAGAGCGATGAGCCACAAGTTGTCCAAGGCATGTCTCTCTGGAACCAAGTCCCAATGTGTGTTTTAAAAAATAAAAATAAACGTGGAACCGTTTGGAAACCAGTCAAATTGCAGCCCGCCTTTCCATCGATCCACTTACATTTTTGGACCAAATGCCCGGCCTCAAGACTGCCACTTTCTACCCACAACTTCATGTGCCAGTGTCAGGACCTGTCTCGTTTGTTGATGCAAGAGGGTCTCACACATTTTCATTGGCGCCTTGATACTCTTTCCGCAATGACTCGGTTTTGAGCTATTCCACTTTCTGAAAATCCACCGACATCCACCGAGATCCAAACCATCACATGCTTCGCTCGCGGCTTCAGGCTCGAATCACAATGTGTTGGAGTTGATCTCTGCAGTGGGAGACTCGGGAACATCCCGAGGGATCGGGATGTTCCCATTTCCCCCTTGTAGATATCAGCTCCAACACATTGTGAACAGACCAAGTTCTTCGTGGTACCTCAGAACGGCAGGTCCAGCACCCCCAGATGACGTGCCATGTGCCAGATTTGTCAGTTCCAGTGGTGTTGCCCACTTCAACAGTGCCACAGCCTGAAAGGGACATGTTCACACACGAACTGTTGGATCTGTTGGTGTTTCGAAGGTCCTGACATCATGAAAACAAGTTGATGGATCCAAATGTCTGACCCAAAAGCTCGGCCAAGACCTGACACGATGGGTCTTCCATCTTGATCCATCCCTGACGTCAATATGTTTGGCCCCTCTGCGGCCCGCACTTGGCACTTTGGTCAACTGGGTAGCCTCGCGCATCAGTAAAAATCACCATGTTTTCAAGAGATTCTCAACAAAACAGTTCTATTGAAATTTGCTCCAAGACCTATTTCATCCTGATGCCTAAATGACTCCCGTCTTTCGACATACATACAAGTCTCATCTAAGATGAATCTACACGCTCCAAACTGAACTTCTTGGCCGAAACGAATCTAGTCATCTAGAGTTCTGCAGCCTTTTGAAGGAAAAGATGGAAAAGGAGTACCTCTGCAGGGACAACAGAATTTCCTATCAGGATAATGGCACCGGTGTGCCTCATGTCGTTCGCAAGGGTGCGTTCACACCTCATCCCGAACCCAAGCTGCATGGACAGGGCTGCACAACGTGGAAAGGACAATGAAACAACCAAATCGCTGCCCATTGCACATGGTGCCATGGACAATGGAAAGAATTTCAGACTTTCGACTTAATCTTATGTGGAAGTTTTGAGCCATAGAGAATGTTGGAGAGCGATGAGCCACAAGTTGTCCAAGGCATGTCTCTCTGGAACCAAGTCCCAATGTGTGTTTAAAAAAATAAAAAATAAACGTGGAACCGTTTGGAAACCAGTCAAATTGCGGCCCGCCTTTCCATCGATCCAATTACATTTTTGGACCAAATGCCCGGCCTCAAGACTGCCACTTTCTACCCTCAACTTCATGTGCCAGTGTCAGGACCTGTCTCGCTTGTTGATGCAAGAGGGTCTCACACATTTTCATTGGCGCCTTGATACTCTTTCCGCAATGAGTCGGTTTTGAGCTGTTCCACTTTCTGAAAATCCACCGACATCCACCGAGATCCAAACCATCACATGCTTCGCTCGCGGCTTCAGGCTCGAATCACAA
This sequence comes from Cladocopium goreaui, assembly GCA_947184155.2. NCBI lineage: Eukaryota > Dinophyceae > Suessiales > Symbiodiniaceae > Cladocopium > Cladocopium goreaui. The sequence goes on from CAMXCT020000450.1 coordinate 217,248, forward strand.
TGTGTTGGAGTTGATCTCTGCAGTGGGAGACTCGGGAACATCCCGAGGGATCGGGATGTTCCCATTTCCCCCTTGTAGATATCAGCTCCAACACATTGTGAACAGACCAAGTTCTTCGTGGTACCTCAGAACGGCAGGGCCAGCACCCCCAGATGACGTGCCATGTGCCAGATTTGTCAGTTCCAGTGGTGTTGCCCACTTCAACAGTGCCACAGCCTGAAAGGGACATGTTCACACACGAACTGTTGGATCTGTTGGTGTTTCGAAGGTCCTGACATCATGAAAACAAGTTGATGGATCCAAATGTCTGACCCAAAAGCTCGGCCAAGACCTGACATGATGGGTCTTCCATCTTGATCCATCCCTGACGTCAATATGTTTGGCCCCTCTGCGGCCCGCACTTGGCACTTTGGTCAACTGGGTAGCCTCGCGCATCAGTAAAAATCACCATGTTTTCAAGAGATTCTCAACAAAACAGTTCTATTGAAATTTGCTCCAAGACCTATTTCATCCTGATGCCTAAATGACTCCCGTCTTTCGACATACATACAAGTCTCATCTAAGATGAATCTACACGCTCCAAACTGAACTTCTTGGCCGAAACGAATCTAGTCATCTAGAGTTCTGCAGCCTTTTGAAGGAAAAGATGGAAAAGGAGTACCTCTGCAGGGACAACAGAATTTCCTATCAGGATAATGGCACCGGTGTGCCTCATGTCGTTCGCAAGGGTGCGTTCACACCTCATCCCGAACCCAAGCTGCATGGACAGGGCTGCACAACGTGGAAAGGACAATGAAACAACCAAATCGCTGCCCATTGCACATGGTGCCATGGACAATGGAAAGAATTTCAGACTTTCGACTTAATCTTATGTGGAAGTTTTGAGCCATAGAGAATGTTGGAGAGCGATGAGCCACAAGTTGTCCAAGGCATGTCTCTCTGGAACCAAGTCCCAATGTGTGTTAAAAAAAACAAACAATAAACGTGGAACCGTTTGGAAACCAGTCAAATTGCGGCCCTCCTTTCCATCGATCCAATTACATTTTTGGACCAAATGCCCGGCCTCAAGACTGCCACTTTCTACCCTCAACTTCATGTGCCAGTGTCAGGACCTGTCTCGCTTGTTGATGCAAGAGGGTCTCACACATTTTCATTGGCGCCTTGATACTCTTTCCGCAATGAGTCGGTTTTGAGCTGTTCCACTTTCTGAAAATCCACCGACATCCACCGAGATCCAAACCATCACATGCTTCGCTCGCGGCTTCAGGCTCGAATCACAATGTGTTGGAGTTGATCTCTGCAGTGGGAGACTCGGGAACATCCCGAGGGATCGGGATGTTCCCATTTCCCCCTTGTAGATATCAGCTCCAACACATCGTGAACAGACCAAGTTCTTCGTGGTACCTCAGAACGGCAGGTCCAGCACCCCCAGATGACGTGCCATGTGCCAGATTTGTCAGTTCCAGTGGTGTTGCCCACTTCAACAGTGCCACAGCCTGAAAGGGACATGTTCACACACGAACTGTTGGATCTGTTGGTGTTTCGGAGGTCTTGACATCATGAAAACAAGTTGATGGATCCAAATGTCTGACCCAAAAGCTCGGCCAAGACCTGACATGATGGGTCTTCCATCTTGATCCATCCCTGACGTCAATATGTGTGGTCCCTCTGCGGCCCGCACTTGGCACTTTGGTCAACTGGGTGGCCTCGCGCATCACTAAAAATCACCATGTTTTCAAGAGATTTTCAACAAAACAGTTCTATTGAAATTTGCTCCAAGACCTATTTCATCCTGATGCCTAAATGACTCCCGTCTTTCGACATACAAACAAGTCTCATCTACACGCTCCAAACTGAACTTCTTGGCCGAAGCGAATCTAGTCATCTAGAGTTCTGCAGCCTTTTGAAGGAAAAGGAGTACCTCTGCAGGGACAACAGAATTTCCTATCAGGATAATGGCAGCGGTGTGCCTCATGTCGTTCGCAAGGGTGCGTTCACACCTCATCCCGAACCCAAGCTGCATGGACAGGGCTGCACAACGTGGAAAGGACAATGAAACAACGAAATCGCTGCCCATTGCACATGGTGCCATGGACAATGGAAAGAATTTCAGACTTTCGACTTAATCTTATGTGGAAGTTTTGAGCCATAGAGAATGTTGGAGAGCGATGAGCCAGAAGTTGTCCAAGGCATGTCTCTCTGGAACCAAGTCCCAATGTGTGTTGAAAAACAAACAATAAACGTGGAACCGTTTGGAAACCAGTCAAATTGCGGCCCACCTTCCATCATCCAATTGCATTTTTGGACCAAATGCCCGGCCTCAAGACTGCCACTTTCTACCCTCAACTTCATGTGCCAGTGTCAGGACCTGTCTCGCTTGTTGATGCAAGAGGGTCTCACACATTTTCATTGGCGCCTTGATACTCTTTCCGCAATGACTCGGTTTTGAGCTGTTCCACTTTCTGAAAATCCACCGACATCCACCGAGATCCAAACCATCACATGCTTCGCTCGCGGCTTCAGGCTCGAATCACAATGTGTTGGAGTTGATCTCTGCAGTGGGAGACTCGGGAACATCCCGAGGGATCGGGATGTTCCCATTTCCCCCTTGTAGATATCAGCTCCAACACATTGTGAACAGACCAAGTTCTTCGTGGTACCTCAGAACGGCAGGTCCAGCACCCCCAGATGACGTGCTATGAGCACATGCAGAGAGCAGGTCGCCACCAAACAACCAGTTCATCCTGATGTGTCATGCAAATGCAATCAGGAAGTGGTAAGCAGCAAGAATCACCTTATCACTACACTGCCTTAGCATGCCTCCACCTGTGGATAATGAAGGACACACCTGTGGGTAGCTCAATGAGAAAGGAAACTCAAATTCAGAATCATAGTTACACTATGTTACACTGCCAATGGACTGGGACTGCTATCCAACCTCAATCTCTGCACTGCTTCCTACAGACATGACCCGGCCATCGCAACTTGCCTCTGCCCATTTTCATGGCCGGATGAATAGCCTTGGAAGTTGCATCTGCAAGTCATGGATAAGTCCTCTCGATGAAATCATTGATCTTCTTCCAAAATACCAAGTGAGATCCCCAACAGCCCAGTGCAAAGCAGTGGTAGCTGTTGGCATTTTTTCCGATGCAAAGCACATCCACATGCAAAGCTATCTTCCATGCCCGAGTTCCAATTGCTCTATGCACGAAAAAAAAAGAAGAAATGGTGTTTGTCTGAAAATAGTGTACCCCTACACCCAATGGTTAATGATCATTATCCCTACTAAATGGCTATAATTGGGGGTATACCCCATTTTCAGACATACCCAAATTGAAAGCCCACCAGGTCGACACTCTCGGCACCTGGTCGTCCCAACTTCGCCGCGGACTTTGGAAAAGTCCAGCGAGGAACGTGCGTCCTTTGGCGCCCAGCTGGGATCCCAATCAGCACTTGTCAAAATCCATGATTTTCGGAGTCGAAACAAAGCACCCCAAAATATCGAAACAGGAACTTGTCTTACTTGAGATTCTTCCAGTCATGGTCATACTGTGAGATGAATACGTCCTAAACCCAAAAACAAACCATGACCAGGTCTAACAGACGTGGGTCACCGGATGTCGGCCTCGCGGATCCAGGACATAGCGTGGCCGTCTTGGAAGTGATCACTCACCTGGGGGTATAGGGATGAGGATTTTGAGGATTATTAATCATGATTAATCAATGGAATATCAATGGATTTGGGGGTAGTTTCAATGAGAAAAATTGATGGCACTTTGTTTTCGTTGGACCATCCGGAGCTTCTGATCTAGCCAGAACTTGTGGCGAAACCAGTCTGCAGGAGCGAGATCCCTCACATGGCAATGATTTCTATGAGTTATCTGTTTGCAATCTTCACTGGATCTCAGGCCAGTCAGCTCAAAATTGCAATTGGGAGTCCATCATGCAGGCTGTCCCGAAAGAATCGCGCCCTTGCTTTCACATTGAAAGACCAAAATAGACCATGAAGATCCAGTAAGACCATTTTGGAAAGTCCATCTTTTGTGGGTTTGGTTACGGCGACACCCTTGGTCACCCTGTCCAGCCACTCTGGCAGTGCACCTTTTCCAAGACGTCTGGGGGCAGCTCCACCAGCAGCTCTTGGCACAAAGCCAGGGAACCTGGCGGAGTCTGCAAGTCAGCCAAAGACTGCCCACAGCGGATCTGGCTTCATCTACACAGGAGAATCGAAACATCCAATATCAATATCCACTAATCAGTCTTTCATGACAGTATTTTCTCTTGCTCATAATGTTTCTTGATCGGATCATTTGTTTGGCCCACAGCCCCACCTGAAATCCCCCAGCCCCACCTGCATTCACCAGCATCACGCAGGTCCAGGTCAGGCTGTTGGCATCCGGCAGCCCCCAACTGGCGGCCTGCCCCAATGCATCAGCCGGGCCGCGTCAGGTAGAAGGACAACTTGCCGCAGTTCTGCAGGAAGCTGCGCTTCCTTGGCCGGGGATGGGGATGGGGTTCGGGAGAGGAGCTTAGGCGTCAAGTTGCTGATGTTGAAACTGAGATTCAGGGAAAAATAGGGTTTAGGTCCCGGCTTACTTGGCAATCATTTGGCGCCTGTAGCCAGAGACGAAGGGATCCATTGTCATACGCTCTGGCCAGCCAAGCGTCGGCTGTTGCTCCAGGGATAAGATATCCCAAACGATCTGCGACCTCCGCTGGGCTGCGACACATACCAGGTCCATGTTTCGGTAAGAAAACCTTTCGGCCGATAGTTGAAAAACGTTTTTGTAAGATGTCCAAATGTGCACAATCACCTCAAAACGAGCATCAAGTTGAATCAAGTTCCCATAGATTTGAGATTTGTGTATAGATCTTTTGGATCTAATCTCCATCCATCATTCATCGGTGTAATCATCCACCCAAATCCCAGAAAGCCATATCCGTACCTCAAGCGGAGATGCTGCAGATACTCTTTCATGGCGTCCTCATACTCCGGCAACTTCAAGGAGGTGCAGGCTACCTGCCACCGTTCAGCAGCAAAAATGGAGGGTTTTACCATGTTTTCCTTCTAGAAATCTCACAGGGTAGTGAGAAAAAAACAAACTTTAAATGAGGAACGTCATCTGCAAAGTAGTGGATGTTTGTTGCAATGGTTCTTAGACTACTAGAGGTGTGATATAGTTGTAATATATTGTAATTAAAGGACCATGGATTGGATGAGATATGATGGCATGTTCATGCATGTTCATGTTCCAATTTCTCTGCAACTTCGTTTTGTGAAAAGCACAACGCCGGCAACTTAGTCATAACCGCAAGTCTCAAGAAATGGAACCAATGGAACCACTAATCCAATCCCATTCAATTCCCGTCCAAATCCCGTCCAAATCCAATCCATGTCACTCTGTCCGCCAAATGTTGCGCCAGCGCCGGGATCAGCTGTGACCCAGGATATTCAGCCCAGTCGCAGGAGAGTAGGCAATCCAAAAGGCAGTTCTCCTGTGGGGTAGGTAAATTATAATGGCTATGGATGGCTATGGATGGCTATAGTAGGTTTGTAACCCCTATATGCAATTGACATCAATTTAACCTTGTAAGCAGGTTTGTAACATACTTTATTGGTAGGACTGGTAGGATGAACCACTGTACAAAACAGTAGCTTGTCGATGCACTTGACTGGATGGTAACTGGGGGTTGCCTGCCACCGTTCCCCCCATGCCGCATCCTGCGCCACAGCCGTCAAGAGGGCACAATGCGCCAAATGTTCTTCCATCCGCTGCTGGATGTCAACGTCGCCGGTCGCTGCAGCATCGTGGAAAGCGATCCCTGAGCTGTCATGGATTGGGGTTAAGTGTCGGACTCTGGCAGTTCTGACATGTTTTGACAGCCTGATTGGTTGGTAGAGAATCAAAAACAACCCACCAAAATGAAAAACTGCAAAGTTTCCGATGTTGTCTGTGTTGGCAAAACTGACATGCCCTGTAACCATGCTGGACAAACCATCCTGACCATCGCCAAGGCGCTTGGGGCCCCCAAAGCCTAAGAGGGCGCCCAGAATGGCATGCTGCAGCTGAGGGAGGTCATGGGGCACACGCACGCTTCAGCCAAGGCCGGTATAGAGCAGTTGAAACAGCGGATTTTTCCACGGGTTCTTTGTTTCTTGACGGGAAACTGATCTTCAGCAGTCCATGATTTTTTGTTTGTTGGATGTTTCTTGCAATCAAATTTCATTTGACTTGTGGCATTGTTTGATTTGTAAAAACCGTGGAATATGTTGTTCACGCCAGCGGGCCCCAGCTTAAAATTATGTTGGTCACGGCTGTATTCGAATACAAGACGGTTGGATTCCGAAACTCGGAATTGTGTTCGGAAACTAGGCTGTTGTGTTCGGAAATTAGGCCGTGGTATTCAAAAAATGGAAAACTGCATTCGGAAACTGAAAAGTTGCATTCGGAAACAAAGCAGGGACAAACCCTGCACGAACCCTAAGGAAACCCAAACCAAACCGTATACAATCCCTAAGCAAACCCTCAAAGAAACTTAAAACCTAAGCAAACAGAACACTAGAAAGAAAACCCTTCAAAAACCCTGAAAATCTTGAAAACCTGAGAGGAGGTGACGAAAGCCAGGGACCAGTTGGAAGGGAGACAGGAGAGTGGAGAGCATGGCAGGGATTGCGGTTGGGGGTTGGTTGAGGCATCGTTTGGGAAGCTGAGGAGCCGGCATGGTGAGGCCTGGTTTGGGTGCGCCCGTGGGGTGTCTTTGGAGAGAAGGAAAGAATGTGTAGGAAGAAGGAGCGAAGGAACGGTAGGGAAAGTGTGAAGAACGTGTTTGAGGAAGTGGAATGGCGGGCTCTTTTAAAGAGGTTTGAGGGCGCAAAAGAGCCCGGAAGGGGAGAGGAGGTGTCGGCGGCAAGGGAAGCAAGGAGGAATGGGTTACGGGCGGCTGTCGAGAAGGAATCTCTGTGGGGTGTCTGGAAAATGCAGTGAAGGCGGGTGGAATGCAGGGAGCTAGTGGGAGGAGGCTGTGGGAAGGGGTTCGCCATGGTGACAAGGACGATGTTAGGTGGTGAACAATTTGGATGGGGAGTGGTGTCGGGTGGAAAGGAGGTTCATGGGCTGGCTTTCGTAAAATGAATGGAGGCCAGCAATTGTCCACTTTTTCCCCACATCCTTTGCTCTGACTTCATTCCGAAGGTTTCTCTTGATTCGTTGTAAGATCAAAACTCAACCCGAACAGACTGTGACAAGGACATGCTTACGAGTGGACAGTTGCACAAGTTGAGGATGACTCCAATCGCCATCCAATCGCGATCCAATCGCGCTCCAGCAGTACCGCTCATACTCGCATAGTTGCCTCAAATTGTCCACTTTTTCCCCAAATCCTCTGCACTGACTTCATTCCGAACGAGCAACCTCACACATGCACCCCCGGCCACGCACCTCCCTCATCCCACCCCCAGGCATCAGCAGCCATCTGCAACCTTCACCCTGCGGGCTCCTTTGCTTCCCAGCAGGTACCTAAAAGAGCCTCACCCCAAAGGCCCCCCCAAGCCACGCTCTTTCTTCCCTCCAACCTTCTCGCCCCATCACACACCTCGCCCCGGAACTCCAATCCGTACGCCGTGCGATTTATTTTATCCTTCCATCCCACGTGATTAGGTAGCATGACGGCACGCGGGTCTCATCCGTACGCAAAAGCCTTACAGAACAAGGTTCCTAAGCCGGGCATCTTGCAGATGGCTCAGCTTCAACTGCACCCTATCAAGTCACTCTTCACTTTGTGTTTGTCAGAACTGTTGTTCTTCTCATAAAAACAAAGTTGAAATTGAGTTCCAGACTGGTGAGACTCGTAGCACCAGCCTCAGCTTCATGGCGACCAAGCTTCACGTAGCGCTCTGTGTACACGCGCTCGGCCCATGCCTGGCAACAAATGGATCTCGTGTCTGGTAAAGATCAATCTGACGTTCGCACCTTCACCCTGGGCTGGACTTGCTCCCAAGCCCACCACGCCATGAAGAGCGCGCGGAAGTGGGCAGACGACCCTGTTTCTTTTTGAAAGAGCTACGAACAGGTTTGAATTGCTACAACGCCTTGCAATTGTGTCTCAACCTTGTCTTACAAAGGTTCCCCACTAGCGTATCTTACAAACGTGTCGTCCTACAAGTAACCCTGCAAAGCATCATACTAGAGTGTCACACAAAATTATGTTCCAAGAGTGTCCCATACGTGTCTTCCAAAAGTGTCCCAAGTTTTCGTATGTGCATTTGCATTCGTGGGTTCTATTGGCTGCTGTCTTGCTGTTACATTTAGGCAACCAAATGCAGGACAGCCCAAAACTTGTGACCCAATCCCTTCACGAAAATGAAAGTGAAATTAAAAATCAAACTGCTAGTGGAAGTGACATTGAAGTAGTTGGCCACCGGAACAAAACTCGGCCAAATCAACAGAGCTCGGGCCAAACAACATTTAGGGCAAAACCATGAAGAATGATTCGATTTGCATTTGGGCATGCCAATTGAGTGTGGTGGTTCGATTTGCCTTGCCGAATGCGGCAGTACACTGGTCGGTCCAACTGTCTTTTGCAAAACCGCCACTCGAGGGTAACAAAGAAGGTAATTCTGCCTTGCAAATGAAAACCATGGGCACAAACTAGAGGTGAGAGGGTGAAGCCACTCTTCTCACCGAAGTTTCGTTCGGTCGCATCTACGAAAACCAACAAATCCCATAACGGTGTTGTACAGTCGGCACACTTTCATTGTGTTTCACAAATTCTTTCTTGAGCTTCTGCAGACAAAGGATTTCATGTTGTCACCATGGATGCATTTGGTTCGTGGGTTGTCTTTCGTTTTTCATACAGAACAACTGCTCTCATTTCTACATGCTGCTCAATTCAGACTGACAAGCAGGAACAGCTCTAGATTCTAGATGAAAATGTCTCCTTGCCGTGAGGATCTGTAGCTGTGCTTCAAGGCAGAGTTGAGCACTGCAACTGCCGTTTCATATGACAACTGAGAATGCTGTAGTCTTGCAACTGGCATAAAGCCTCACGGCCAGCAAATAGCTGTAGCTCATGACTGTTGAGGCCCCTCAGTGTTAGGCCGCCAGGTTGGGCCATTCCCACCGTACTGCGCAACGGAACTTGTTTTGATGGTGTTTGAAGGGGAGGCATAACAGCACCACAAAGGGGGAGTCACAAGAGGGCTCCGTTTCAACGGGCATCAAAATTAGAGATGGAGTCGGACTGTCTTTTCTTCGCGGCCTTTGGGATTGTCATCCGAATCCAAAGTCTCATTCGTCCAGCTCATGGCTGTCGATGTCATGATCTCTGGATGATTTTGGGACTCAAAATTTAGATATTGCAACTCTTATCCAAAGTTTGAAAAGAACCCCGCCTGGTTGGCAGATCAGAATGAACACGGGGCAATAGAGAATGGACTTCTGCATCTTTGGCGATCCGGTGGGAGACCGGGTGCAACTGACTCTTTGCTACACCCAAAAAACCCGGACTATTTTGATGCTATCCGTCTGAGTTTATATACATCGATTTCAAAGCAAAAAACTGAAAGGCAGGGCCAGCATAGGCTAACGTTTGTGTGCACCATGTATGAAATGCACATTGGTTTCGGTCATCCAATGTTTCGAGTTAAAAACATTGGTTCAAAAGTTTGCAATAGTTGGATGTCTTTCTGAAAGTTTCCGGCAGGCCAGGTGGCACCTCATCCCACTTGCGAGCTTTGGCAAATTCCAACAGCTGATGTGCTTCAGCAGCCCATCCTTCATGGCGGGTTGCTGACGCTGGCACCCATTTTGGTTGGGATCAGCCGAAGAGATCTATCAAGCATCCTACTCACTGCGATGTGCAGCGTCAAGTTCCAACAATTTCTTTGAGAGACATCTCTGACTCTGTTCGCCCTACTCCCGAGAATGTGGAAAACTGGGATTCAAACTGGATCAAATCTATCCATCAAAAAAAAAATATACATAGCTCTGCCAGCCCCAAGAGCCAACCCCTTCATGCTCGTGGCATTCCCTGCCAGAACACCAAGTTGAAGAGACATGGGTGAAAAAAATGGTCGAAGACCAGTAGTTGAAATCATTTTGGGTCAACTGGGTCAGTTTTTAAACCTTGCACTTGGGATCATCATACATGACCCGGAGGAAAAAACATGCAAAAAAAATCCGGAATTGGCATGAGATGCATCAACTACTATTTGGAAGTAAGTACAAACGCAAAAGCAACTATATGCACACGCTCGCTTCACAGCTGGCAAGCCCGCATTGGGGCAAACGCGGCCAAGAGCAAATCACGCGCTATGATCATGGGCTCTCATAAGCAGAAATTCCAGCTGCTGCCGAATCTCAGTGATACTGAGCAGTTCAAGCACAAAAGGAGCTTCACCAGCATCGCAGGAGGCCCCCCCCTCAAGCTCGTCCAACAGGCCTAACTGAAGGCCTAAAATAGGCCAGTTGGGGTTGTCTGGCAACTTGCGTTGCCAGGAGGCAACGCAAGTTCTTGATCCGTTTGCTCAACCCTTTGCTGCAAACACAGAATGTGCGAGATCAACTCTGCGCGCTCTTCATCGGGTTCTTGCTGCTGCCCTTCTTCTTCCACACAAACAAACCCTTGAGAAAGACGCAGCAATCCCGGCACCGAAAGCTCGGGTGGCTGGGTTTGGGACGAGGAGCGTGCAAAACCACGACTGCCTCTGTTCCTCACCGCAGCCACCGCAGCAAACCAAACAAAAAAGAAGAACAACATCATGCCAAGTCCAAAAACAAACACGTGGAAATCTCACAACTGCAAACAAATGCTGCGGAGATGGATGTTTCGCGTTCCTTCGTCAGTGTTCTCTAACGTGTTCTGACGTCTTTATGAGCCTGAGGCCAGTGTGGGAATGTTTTCACGCTTGTTTTGAAACATATCTGCCAGTGAAACACAATCTATGCCCGGTGATTCAGATGACCTCATTCTTCGCAATATACAGAACATGTTTTCCAAGATCATCTAAGGTCAACACTGCAACCTGCCATATCTATCACAACTGCCATCTAGAATCAAACGAACTTCACTTTGGATAGTCTTCACCCAGTTGGGAGCCGCTTTTTGCAGCACAATTTTTACCAGCTCCTAAGTGCGCATTGCAAACCGACTGAACAAAAATTCCAAAGAACTCTTCCAAAGAAGGATCATTCTTAATTTAACTAATTCCAAAAGCTATGTGGAGCTTGTTTCTGGAGAGCTGGTACGGAGCAGACGCAAACATATCACACATATATACGTTAAACATTTACATAAATATCATTTAAAGAACACTTAAAAATACATATAATGATCATATAATGAACATATAATGAAGATATAACGAACATATAATGAACATATAATGAACATGTAATTAACATATAATTAACATATAACGAACATATAATGAACATATAATAAACATATGTTAATCACATAATAAACATATAATGAACATATATTAAACACAAAATGAACACATAATACACATATTTTGATCACATAATAAACATATGTTAATCACATAATAAACATATACTAAACATGTGTTGATGCACATATATATATATATATCATATACTTGCAGACGTTTTTTCACTACAGAAAAAAAAAAAAAAACACAAACCATCACAAACCTGTCATATATAGTTGCGCAAAGAAACGCAAAGAAACATATGTGCTGCATATGCGCGGCATATTTGGATATGTTACATTTATGATTTCACACGTGGTTGCATATGCCTGTTTGTGACTGTTGATGCTGGAAATTGGTGGTCAAGAAACTTAGGCACACTTAGGCATGCATGGCTGAATCCACTTACACCTCAAGGAACCACTCTGAATTCCAGTGTTCATATTCCTGGTTGTCTGTTGCGTTGACTCGCTCTGCCTTCTGGTTTGCGTTTCAGGTTGCTATTCTATAAATCTGAATGTGGAGCCGACTGAACAGGAGAATCTTTTACAGTCAAATAAAATGTGCGTGACAATACTTGACACGAATTCAGGACATGGTGCGAATGTGCACATACAAATATGTTGTTTCAGAAATGTACATCTGTAATATGTTTTCTTTCTAAGCAATAAGTTCTTACTACATTTGTATGCTATATGTTTTGTTTGTGCTGCATAAATGTCATAAGATCGTATTTCTGAAAAATAAGATCTTATTACATAGGTGATACATACGTTGCGTTTGTGAAATGTTTTGCAATAAGATCTTATCTTAAGAAATAATACTTTGAGTTGCCCGTGTTTGGCTTAAGACTGGTGGGGGGGGGTCCAGGGGGAAACGGGGGGGGGGGGGTGCACGGCAAGGTGCTAAAATTTCAAAAATAGGTGCTCAAATTTAAAGAAATAGGTGTTTTTTTGAAGAAACCGGGTCGGGATCCAGTCGGGACCCAGTCGGGACCCAATCGGGCACCAATTTTTGCATTTTTGGGCGCCGCTTTTGGCCAGTCGGGATCCAGTCGGGATCCAGTCGGGATCCAGTCGGGCACCAATTTCGAATTTTTGGCACCACGTTTGGACCTGTCGGGAAGCAGCCAAAATCACCCAAAAACATGCAAAAACACTGCAAAAATGTTATTTTTTATGAATTTGGCTGCCTCCCGACATTGGTGCCCGACTGGATCCCGACTGGATCCCGACTGGATCCCGACTGGATCCCGACTGGATCCCGACTGGATCCTGACTGGCCAAAAGCGGTGCCCAAAAATGCAAAAATTGGTGCCCGACTGGGTCCCGACGGGATCCTGACTGGATCCATAGATCGGCAAGAACCCACTCCCGCACCTATTTTTCCCTTCCCAGACCCACCCTTGCCCCTATTTTCCTTTGCCGCGCACCAGCCGTGCACCAATACCCCCCCCCTCCTGCACCAAAACGGCAAAAGCAGTCTTAAGCCAAACGGGGGTTCTACAAATAATACTTTATTACATTTGTGTTTTTGTTGATGCATGTACATTTAATTTATAGGCATTTGTTTTTATTGTCCTGCACAAAATGTTACATGTTTTTGCATGTTTGGAAACCTATGTGAAGCATGGAATATGCATATGATTTGCCACATGTTTTCACAACGGGGTTTTATGTAACTCTCTGTGCAAACATATGTGCACATATATGTTCGCACATATGCAAAAATATGTGTTTGTTTGTTTTTGTTTTTTAAGATAAGGAAATACGTTTTTTTTAATAAAATTTTATTGCAAAACTGCTAATAACCTCTTTGGTGATGGTTTCTGTAGGCTGTGGACGGGAAGATCGCATACGTATCACATACATATATGTTAACTTTTCTTGGATCCGACATATGTACTTACGTAAGCCATGTCATAATGGACTTATGTTGTATCACTTAATGTTCATATTTCATACACAAAACACAAATCCATCGCATATATGTACACATGTGAAACATCTGTATGAACATTCACAGGTTTCCAACATTTTGTCCATAAATGTTCGAGCCATGGGTCTGAAACAGTTGGTTTTGTATGATGAACTTGTTTCAAACAGTTTGGGCATAGACCTTGATCTCAAGTTTTGGTGCTGATTTTCATCAAAGAGCGGCAGTGGCGTGTAAGTGGCGTGTTTTTTTCTTTCAAGTTTCGATTTTAGTAATAGCATTCACAAAAACAGTTTTTTCCTTACCTGAGGGCATTCCATCATTTCTCGCTTCAAATCAAAAAACAAATAAGAAACTAATGGAAGTTTCCGAAATCAACAATTTTACTTATAGTTAAATTTACGATAATTTGATTAATTTACGGCAAACAATTACTAATGCATTTCATGACGCCCTATTTTTAGCTAAATTTACTTACACCCACCTAAATTGATTTCCTTATATACCTAATATTTTTCGTTCTTCTTTTAAATTAGAATGAGAACATATGTGTTTTCGTTGTTTCTTTCACCAATGGGTATGGTGGGGAATTTGTATCAGTGTTGATGTGGCTTGCATTGTTTTGCTGGTTTTTATTGCAGTTGCATCTGTGTATCGATTGCTGATGAGCCTAAGGTTTGTCCAGTGGGTTTACTTGTGAGAACAACATGTGAGAAAGGATTAGGGGTTTGTTTCCTTCTTTTGAACCACTACACTACATCTTAAGTTATCAACAATTTGAACCTATGTTACCACCTTCCTTCTTGTGACTCACCGCGCTACCTGTGAGTTGCTTCTGATCATGCATATGCTTTTGTTCATGCATGTTACATATGCATAAACCATTGTGGTAAAAGAGGGAAAAGAAACTTAGATTTTTTTTTATGGAAGAATGTTTCTGTCCATTTATCATTGTTTTTGATTGCTGTTGTTTTTGAGTTGGTTGCCATGTTGGCCTCATAGGGGCAAGGGCCCATGTTTTACCAATCAGCTTGTGAAATTTCAAGAGGTTTGTTATTCAGCTGGCATAGATGTTATCTTTGAATGCTGCTGTTGATGAAATGTTTACTTTAGGAAATTACTTGCGTATCTTACTTGAGTTGGTTACTTAAGAAAAAATGTAAGTTTTAACACATGTTTCCCTTCACTGGGATGTATCTCTGATGACTGCAAGTTGCCTTGTGTGTTGCCACTTTGTTACACAGTTGGAAATGATGTTTTAATTTGTTTTTGGCTAATAGGCTAAGCATGAACATGCCATGGATATCTGTTGTATATACTATGAATTTCTGCTGTCTGCTGATTTTGTCCTGAATTTAATTAGGTATGTCTCAGGGTGAGGTGACCTTTTTGAGGAGCAAAAACGGACACCTCATTTTGAGATATCCACGTATGTATATTTTATAAACTTCACAAGAAACCTCGACACGAGTCAAGGCTCCATGATTTCGTGTGATTTTCTTCTGATTTTCTCTTGCAATTCTGACAATTTTTTTTGAATTTGGGATGAACAATGAAGGAAAACACCCTTATGCAGTTCCTATGCTGTTTTGAAAATTTCATGCCTTTTTGCTAACAGGTGTTTTTTATTTATGTAAGACATCCAAAGGCAAACAAATGTTGGAGATATCTTGGAAAGATTTCAAAAACATTACTAAGTTGAATTCCCTTTCGAACATACCTGCCAGAATCCAACATAATCTACAATAGCAATTCAGAGTTCAATTTGTCCTCATTTTTTTCAAACTGCACCAAAAATGATCGCAATCAAAAACTATCTTATTTCTCCTGCAAATACATACATTAGAGAAGCAATGCCACAAGTAATCATTTGGCCTTAGCACTTGTTCACAAATTAGAGTATAAGGGTTACAGAAGTGACAAATTCAATAAACAAGATTCTGAATGCACTAGTATCAGTTTACTTGTGGTACATATATGCACATAGTAGTACAAGTGATGATGTCTCAACATAGGGGTGCCCCAAAGCCTCAAATCCCAATTGAAAATGTACACTTTGGGGCACTTCTATTTTGTACAAGTATAGATTTGCATATTTACATGATTCTCTTGTTGATATGGAGAAGATACGAACAAAAAATACGCACATGGCATTCACAAGTAAAATGTTGCAACCAAGACATTTCACAGATAATACAGTTTGGCACAAGAATTAAACAGTAATCAACTCTTTCCAAATACACAAACAAGTATTTTCAGCCGGTTCAATTCCTGAGGTTACAAGTTGCTAGTCTTATTTATTACCTGAGGTTGTGTGATGAAATGGCATTATTTGAGAGGTTCATGTGACGAAACAAATATGGTTTTCACGTTTAAACCATTGCGATGATCATTCATGGGTGATGTTGCTTGAGACATGTGCTGATGTTGCAGCATATCTCATGTCAACCAAGTTCATACCTTGATTTTACATAAGGCATAAGGACCAAGAAGAAGAGTGGCACCTCAACTTCCAGGGTGCTGTTGATGCACACAATATTTTAGATGGGGTTATTCCAGAAGTAATTTTGAATTACTGTACATTCAAGTAACTTTGCATTACACTCAAGTCACTATGAGTTACACTCAGGTAACCATGCATTGTACACAAGTAACAATAAATTACACACAAGTTGCAGTGAATTAGATATACAAAACACAAGTGAAACATTAAAATAAAACACATACGAAACACATACATATGTAGACACTAGCGCAAAATCCAATCATCTATGTTTTTCCAAAAATTGTGGGAAATATCATGCAAGAGATAAACTGAAGCCATGCATTTTGTGAATCAGAAGTCAGAAGCCATGATTGACAGACGGTTGGTTCATGTTTGGTTTGTCGTTAGTTTGTGTTTGGTTTTTGATTGACTTATGTTTGGGTTATGTTTGACATTTGTTTGGCATATGTTTGACATATGTTTGGCAAATGTGGGGCAACAGTTTGATACATATCGTGTATAAACATATCACATGTAAACACGTTTATTTACGCAAGTACTTACATATGTGATTCATTACGCTAACATATATAGCTTCATTTCCTGAACACAAACACATATATGGCAATAAAATGTAATGCATATGTCAGGTTTATGTTTTGTTTATGTCATATATGTCGGCATATATGTTTCTTTTATGTTGGCATATGTGACGTATGTGATTATTTTATGCAATAAGATCTTATTTATCTGAATAAGATATTATTTTTTCAAAATAAGATCTTATGACATATAGTTTACATAAAAAATAGATGTGAAAACATATATACAAACATATATGAAACACATGTTGCATATATACAGACATTTAAATGTACATATTCTTTTATGTGTTCATTTATGTAAACATATATGATGTACTATATGTACTATTAATGATTGTCTTTGCGACCTTTGTGTTTAATATATGTAATAAGATCTTATTTGTTCAAAATAAGATCTTATGACATATGTGATGCACATATTTTTATTATGTGTGACATATGTCATAAGATCTTATTCTTTTAAAAAAAAGATCTTGTGACATATATGATGCGCATACCCTTTTCTTTGTCAGACATAAACTCTAAGATTTTTTTTAATAATATCTTATGACATATGATACCCATATCCTTTTTTTTCCGTCCAACGCCTTTTGGCTTCCGCCAGGTCGTTCTCATGCTTTCATCCAAGCAATCATCAGGATCATGCAAGACAAACAGAATCATCCAGTTATTGCACAAATGATCAGGCCGGGTGTAAGCGATGACCCACCACCCGCGGAGAGTACAGCCAGTTCCTCCGGAGGCTACAGCCACCGAGTCGCCGTAGCACGCTCCCCAGCGCAGCCGCAAACGCACTTCCAATAAGTGCAAGCGGGCAACGTGAGGTTCCCACGGTTGCCACTCACCGAGAACTGGCACCGGTGCTACATTGACCCACGTCATAGGTGTTACCGGTCAACATGAGGTACTCATGGTTGGCCAGTACACCTTTGACCCAGCAGAGGTGGTGATGAATTATAATGCACTTAACTGGTAGACTACATACAAGGGTAGGAGAAGAAGATTGGTATGGGGGGGTGGCGCGGGTTAATAAATAGACACTATAATAAACTAGTAGTTTCTAGCGTAGGATGATTTTTTTTCCTCTGGTGTGGCCGATCACGCTCTAAGGCTCGGTCCTTACATGAGAAGAAGCTGTTAGTAAAAAAACTGCTACATGGACGCCGGTGGTCGCATGCAGCTTGGCAAATCATAACAACCAAAAAACACACCAAAAAACACAAGGCAAGACGCAGATCCCCCAGCCAGATTTGCGTCTCACCATCCGAAAGACAGCAAAGCAAACAGTGAGCGGGGCGAGAGCCCAACAAGAACAACCACAAAAGATTTGCCAGGGACACAGTGGTAAAAACCCACTGTGTCGCAGTAAACTCAAAACCTTGCAACAAAGGAATTAATAATAGCCACCCAGAAACGTGAAACATGCGAGCTATGTTGTTGCCAGGAAGACAACAAAAAGTCGGGATGACTGTACACTGTTGACTAACCCAGCCTCTCAGAGTCCACTCACGAGTACTTGTTCACGGGCCCAAGTTCAGAGAAAGAGCAAGTACCAGAGGGCGCAAGCACGAGCAGGAAGAATATGACATTGGTGGCCAGGTGTTTTGTGCCCCTCCCCATAGCGGGGAGGGGCCCAGTGGCGACGACAGGGCGGTCAAACAGGGCTAGGTGAGTGACCATCCGTAACCAGCCACTAAAAAATGATCGTCTCAGGGTGGACATGACTACCGTGCCAAGTCAAGAAGAAATACCGATCCAGGCACTTTCAAGTGGTCAGCACCTAGTTGTTGTGTCTAACGACATGCTTGCAGCAGTTAAAGACTCCATTGTCTCCACACCGCCAAACTGAAAAATATCTGCAGAACTGTTCAGGTGCTCCCAGAGTGTCTTCGTCTGCAGAGTACCTGCAGTGCATTGCAACAAAGCAAAAACCAAAGGGCCACTGAAATCCAGAAAAGAGACCACTCTCCCGACGAGTGGGCCATCTGATTAACCGCTGATCCGAGAAAGAAACTCACGATCCATGTGCGCAGGCTTTGCTGCTCACGGGCGCTCCAGACTGTCCGGCAGAGAGTGCCACTGGTTCGCACCAGTGTAACTCGCTGCAGTGCAGCCTGGTCCATGGCTCCGGCCGGCTACAACCTACAGAAGCAAGTGCCAGAGGGACCAAGCAACAGAACAGCCAAGCCGAAACCACAACACAAACGAATTAAGGGACGAACCAACCCCCAACAGAAAAAGGAGAGAGGGAGAAAGTCAACGTGGCGGGTGTGTGTGTGTGTTGTTGGGGTCGACAGTTTTTCAGTCGTCCTTAGTCACCTCAGTACTCTGCGGATAGTTACACAATAACCAAAAAGCTAAGACGTGGTTGACCGGTGAATCAACGGTACAGGTAAACCTGTCCAGTCTACGGACAGACACACAAGTACAATGATAAATCAGGGCCTTAGTAGCACAGGTGAAAGCAAAACACACAAATGTACCTGTCCAGTATGATGTGAGGCGAAGCCAACAGAAGCAAAAGCACACCAGAGAAATCAGCAAGAGACAACCAACACAAAGAAGCACCAAACACACCAAACCAAACAAGAAACAGGCCACGCCAACGAAGCAAACCAAAAACACGAAAGAGGGGGAGCCACAAACACCTACCAGGACAACGGACCACGAGGCGAGCAGACAAGACCAAACAGAACAAGGGCGCGGGGGGAAGAAGACAAGCGGAGGCCAGCAAGCACAAGCCAAAAAGGCGGGCGCGTGCAGCTTTAGCGGTGTCCTAAGGGGATTCTGGATCACCCGAGAGCGAATACCTCAGTGCCGGAGCGAGGGACACATGAACAACACCTACAGCATGGTGTAGAGGGCAAAGCCCCAGGGCCGAAGCGGGGCAGTCGTGGAGCACCCTTCGGCGAAGGTACCTTAAGCCCCCTTCGAAGGTACCTTAAGCCTTTGCCGAAGGGGGTACCGGGGGGGAGGGGGGGGGTGAACGAGGAACCTAAGGTACCTTAAGGGGGCTTCGAAGGCTTCGAAGGTATCTTAAGGGGGCTTCGAAGCCTTCGAAGGTACCTTAAGGGGGCTTCGACGAAGGTACCTTAAGGGGTCTTCGCCAAAGACTTCGAAGGTATCTTAAGCGGGCTTGGACGAATTCTTCGAAGCCCCCTTAAGGTGCCTTCGAAGCCTTCGAAGCTCCTCAAGGTACCTTAAGGTGGCTTCGAGCGTTGAAGCCTTGGCTGAAGCCTTTGAAGGTACCTTAAGGGAGCTTCGAAGGCTTCGAAGGCACCTTAAGGGGGCTTCGAAGGCACCTTCTTCGAAGCCTTCCTCAACGGACCTTCAAATTCAATTTCTCAAGCTCCCCCCTTAAGGTACCTTCCTGAAGGGCCTCTCACCGACTGCCTGGGGGCAGTCGTGTGGAAGGCAAGAGAATTAGATTTCAGATCATGGTATTGTGGAAGGCACGGGGGGAAGTTTAAATAAAAGTTAGAATTTAGATCATGGCATTGTGGAAGGCAAGGAGGGGGAAGTTTAAATAAAGAGTTAGATTTTAGATCATGGCATTGTGGAAGGCAGGGGGATGAAATTGAAACAAAGAGTTGGAATTTAGATCATGGCATTGTGGAAGGCAAGAAGGGAACTGAAGAGTTCGATTTTAGATCATGCCATTGTGGAAGGCAAGAGTGGAACTATAAATAAAGAGTTAGATTTTAGATCATGGCATTGTGGAAGGCAAGGGAGGGGGAAGTTCATAAAAAGTCAGATTTTAGATCAAAGTTTCAAAATAAAGAGTTGGATTTTAGACCATGGCATTGTGGAAGGCAAGGGGGGGAAGTGTAAATAAAGAGTTGGAATTTAGATCATGGCATTGTGGAAGGCAAGCGGGAGGAAGTTTAAATAAAGAGTTAGACTTTGCATCATGGCATTGTAGAAGGCAGGGGGGGAAGTTCAAATAAAGAGTTGGAATTTAGATCATGGCATTGTGGAAGGCAAGGGAGGGAAGTTGAAATAAAGAGTTAGAATTTAGATCATGGCATTGTGGAAGGCAAGGAGCGAAGTTTAAAATCAGAGTTAGATTTTAGATCATGGCATTGTGGAAGGCAGGGAGATGAAACTTAAACAAAGAGTTGGAATTTAGATCATGGCATTGTGGAAGGCAAGCGGGGGAAGTGTAAATAAAGAGTTGGAATTTAGATCATGGCATTGTGGAAGGCAAGCGGGAGGAAGTTTAAATAAAGAGTTAGACTTTGCATCATGGCATTGTAGAAGGCAGGGGGGGAAGTTCAAATAAAGAGTTGGAATTTAGATCATGGCATTGTGGAAGGCAAGGGAGGGAAGTTGAAATAAAGAGTTAGAATTTAGATCATGGCATTGTGGAAGGCAAGGAGCGAAGTTTAAAATCAGAGCTAGATTTTAGATCATGGCATTGTGGAAGGCAGGGAGATGAAATTTAAACAAAGAGTTGGAATTTAGATCATGGCATTGTGGAAGGCAAGCGGGGGGAAGTTTAAGTTAGATTTTAGACCATGACATGGTGGAAGGCAGGGGGGAAATTTTGAAGAGTTCGATCTTAGATCATGCCATTGTGGAAGGCAAGAGTGGAACTATAAATAAACAGTAGATTTTAGATCATGGCATTGTGGAAGGCAAGGTTTAGATCATGGCATTGTGGAAGGCAAGGAGGGGGAAGTTTAAATAAAGAGTTCGATTTTAGATCATGGCATTGTGGAAGGCAGGGGGATGAAATTGAAACAAAGAGTTGGAATTTAGATCATGGCATTGTGGAAGGCAAGCGGGGGAAGTGTAAATAAAGAGTTGGAATTTAGATCATGGCATTGTGGAAGGCAAGCGGGAGGAAGTTTAAATAAAGAGTTAGACTTTGCATCATGGCATTGTAGAAGGCAGGGGGGGAAGTTCAAATAAAGAGTTGGAATTTAGATCATGGCATTGTGGAAGGCAAGGGAGGGAAGTTGAAATAAAGAGTTAGAATTTAGATCATGGCATTGTGGAAGGCAAGGAGCGAAGTTTAAAATCAGAGCTAGATTTTAGATCATGGCATTGTGGAAGGCAAGGGAGGGGAAAGTTCATAAACAGTCAGATTTTAGATCAAAGTTTCAAAATAAAGAGTTGGATTTTAGATCATGGCATTGTGGAAGGCAAGGGGGGGAAGTGTAAATAAAAGAGTTGGAATTTAGATCATGGCATTGTGGAAGGCAAGCGGGAGGAAGTTTAAATAAAGAGTTAGATTTTGCATCATGGCACCGTAGAAGGCAGGGGGGGGAAGTTCAAATAAAGAGTTGGAATTTAGATCATGGCATTGTGGAAGGCAAGGGAGGGAAGTTGAAATAAAGAGTTAGAATTTAGATCATGGCATTGTGGAAGGCAAGGAGCGAAGTTTAAAATCAGAGTTAGATTTTAGATCATGGCATTGTGGAAGGCAGGGAGATGAAATTTAAACAAAGAGTTGGAATTTAGATCATGGCATTGTGGAAGGCAAGCGGGGGGAAGTTTAAGTTAGATTTTAGACCATGACATGGTGGAAGGCAGGGGGGAAATTTTGAAGAGTTCGATCTTAGATCATGCCATTGTGGAAGGCAAGAGTGGGACTATAAATAAACAGTCGATTTTAGATCATGGCATTGTGGAAGGCAAGGGAGGGGGAAGTTCATAAAAAGTCAGATTTTAGACTCAAGTTTTAAAAACAAGAGTTGGATTTTAGACCATGGCATTGTGGAAGGCAAGCGGAGGGAAGTTTAAATAAAGTGTTTGACTTTGGATCATGGCATTGTGGAAGGCAGGGGAGGAAGTGTAAATAAAGAGTTGGAATTTAGATCATGGCATTGTGGAAGGCAAGGGGGAAGCTTAAATAAAGAGTTCGATTTTAGATCATGGCATTGTGGAAGGCAAGGGGGGGAATTTAAATAAAGAGTTAGAAGTAAGGCAAGCGAATTAGATTTTAGATCATGCCTTCGACGAACGTACCTTAAGGCGGCTTCGAAGCCTTCGAAGGTACCTTAAAGGGTCTTCGCCGAAGACTTCGAAGGTACCTTAAAGGGTCTTCGCCGAAGACTTCGAAGGTACCTCAAGCCTTTGCCGAATGGGGGACGGGGGGGGGTGAACGAGGAACCGAAACCCTTAAGGTACCTTAAGGGGGCCTTAAGGTACCTTAAGGGGGCTTCGAAGGCTTCGAAGGTATCTTAAAGGGGCTTCGAAGCCTTCGAAGGTACCTTAAGGATGCTTCGACGAAGGGTACCTTAAGCCTTTGCCGAAGGGGGTACCGGGGGGGAGGGGGGGGGTGAACGAGGAACCGAAGCCCCCCTTAAGGTACCTTAAGGGGGCTTCGAAGGCTTCGAAGGTATCTTTAAGGGGGCTTCGAAGCCTTCGAAGGTACCTTAAGGGGGCTTCGACGAAGGTACCTTAAGGGGTCTTCGCCGAAGACTTCGAAGGTATCTTAAGCGGGCTTGGGCGAATTCTTCGAAGCCCCCTTAAGGGACCTTCAAAGCCTCCAAGCCTCCTCAAGGTACCTTAAGGTGGCTTCGAGCGTTGCTCACCCTCTGTGATTTTGGCGCGACGCAGAGCGCAAATACTGCGCCTGCCAGCAAAATCGGCACTAAACGCTTCGCACTGTGGTAAAACAGCGATTTTTAGATGCGACCGTTTGGGCGTGTAGTACCCCACTAAACGCTCCGCGCTGTGGCCGGAGACACATTTTCGCCGTTTCCTGGCGTTCGGTTGTAATCATTTTTAAAAGATCAATATAGTTTAGAAAAAAGAGCCACTACACGCTACACGCTGGACCTGTTTTGCTGGTTTTTTTCCACGGTAAAAGGCGTGTAGTGCCACAACTATCGTACTAAACGCTCACCCTCTATAGGTTCAGTGTCACACACGCCGTAAATACCGGTTCTCGACCATGCGAACTTGGAGCAAAACAAACAATCTTTCAGGATGAGCCTGGCGGCAGGCTTCAAAGCAGGCTTCGAGGCAGCCTCGGGGCTAGAAATTGGAACAAAACCAGAAATGTGAGGTGAGGGAGAATTTTCGCCTCGACGGCTGAAATTGGAGCAAATGCACATGAATGTCTATATTTTTCAACAAGTTTCACCTTCATTAAAACTTTACATAGGCCAATGTTCTTTTTTGTTAACCATCTTGGCTTTTCGCTGTCCCCTCTCGGTCTATTCCCAAATTGACAGTGGGTGCGGGATAAAAATTATAGCTGTCGTTTCAGCAAAAAATACATTTTCTAGGCACCAACCCACCAACCCAGATCCAGGAAGTGTGTCAACGACATCTGTCCAAAACAAACAGCCACCTGCACCAAATGCAAGCAATCAGTCCACGCAGACAGGAGTCAAGAAAATTCAGCAGCCCCAAACGAACGCCAACAAGACATTCAGCAGCCAAAGACTTTAGTGTTTGGCGACAAGCCTTCATCATGGCCCCAAAAACAGGATCCAAAAAACTAGTAGAAACATGGCGGCCATAAAGGGACCTCGACTGTACTGTAGAACACTCCGTGTATAGTTTCGGCTTCTTTTGTTTCCCCGTCCTACTGCAATGGAGGATTTTTTTTTGTGGACGGCGCCAATTGGCTTTCGCCTGGTCACCACACTTTGAGGCTTACCTGCGGACCAGCGGGGAATCGAACCGCCACCGGTAGTCTGTCCGCGACGTCAAGAACGTCGCCCTACCAACTACTCCACAGGGACACCTGTCCTGCTGCAATGGAGGATGCTGCAGTCAATCGCCCAGAAAAGTCAATTACTCAATTGACACTGTGTCAAGTCACAGACGAAGTTAGCGAGACGCAAAAACTACCTGCTTATGCCACGCACAGCCAAGATCTGAAGAGCTAAATGCACAGATTTCACCAATAATCTTCCAGCTCACGAAGACTATTGGCAAGAGCACTAGGGTACCGGAGTCGACCGCAAACCCTGACACCTCTCTAAGTGAACCTTTTTGGGCACCGTGCCCTCAAACAAGCATCTTTAAAGTTGAGCCCAGGAAATTATCGAAGAGTATGATGATTGAAGCTCAGTTGGACAGACTGCCGTGGAGGTTCGATTCGGTTCGCGGCCTCAAGGTGGTGACCCACCGAAAGACAACGGGCGCCAGCAAAAAAAGAATGATGATTGAAAAAGCATTGCTCGGACTCTGAGCGCGCCGGTGCCTCTTCATCATTTCTCACATTAGCCCATGTTTCACTGTCCGTTTCACCTTTCTTTTTCACCACTCTCGTTGCGACACGGCTTTGTCGTTATTTGCTTCGAAGTGACTAAATGTGAGCTGTTATTAACGGCTTGATCTCGGGGATCCTGGCTGGGGGAATCCCTGGTTTCCGCATGGTGCTTTTGTTGCTTCACTCACCTTCTGGTATGAGCTTGTAATTTTGATGTTCTTCCTTTGTTTCTGCTCATTTTTTTTCCTTCCGGTTTGGCCGATTCGCACTAGGCACGGTCCTTACAATAGCGTAAGCGGTGAAAAGCATTTAGAAAAAGGACTCGTGTGGTCCAAAAACGCGGGCAAATCATCTCATCAACACAAACAAAAAACCAAAAAAAACGCAACCAAAACGACCCGCAAATCCCCCAGCCAGATTTGCGTTTCGCCATAAAGCAAACAGCGAAGCAACAAAGAACGGGGCCGGGCCCAAACAAGAACCAAACCAAACAACTTGAGATTTGCCTTGAATACAGTGACCTAAGCCACTGTATCGTCATCAAAAACATGCAAACTAATTAAGTGCGGCAGAGCGAAAAATATAGTACACGATCACCCAGATTCCAATCATCCATACAACCGTGACTGTCACTCCAGCTCTCTGAAGGTAGGCAAAGCAGGAATAGCTGACAGTACAGCTCGTATCAGTTGCCATTCTCATTGTCAAAGTTGGTCCTATGATGATGAGTGAAGTTGGAGTCCAATCTCTGTAGTAAGATACTGCCGCAGTGGTGATGTGACTCAATACCCCCCTCAAGGGGGGTAGGGATTGACAGCCTGTAGGTCATGCAGGACAATAACTGTAATTCATCCCAGATGCTGTCATATCGTAGGAAGCCAAGAGGACCTGAAACGGTGCCAATGGTGAAAGATCTCCGCAGATAAAAAAGGATCCTCTCCGTAAGGTCATTGCAGATGAATAGAATACACTCGTGCAGAGGGAAGGCTTAAGCAAAGAAAGATTGCTACTCAGCGACCTGTACACAATTGCGCCGCTCGCACATGGCAATCGAGCTCAAGCCACAAACTTGAAGAGGTGGCTAGGTTTGCTGTACCAGCACCAGATTGACTAGCAGGATTCACAAGGTGTCATCGTCCCAGCAAAAACTGCTGCAAGTCAGATGTTCCAGAGGTTCGCAGTGCATCTCACATAGGGCCACTCTCCCTTAGAGTGAGCCATGAGCAGAATCACGACGTCCCATCAGCGCACCGATCCATGTTGGCAGGCTTTGCTGCTCTAGGGCGCTCCAGACTGAACAGCAGGAAGCACCACTGGACAGCGCCAGTAGTGCTCACTGCAGTGCAGCCTGGTCCATGGCTCTACCGGGGATCTACCGCCCCTCCCGGAGAAATCGCAGAAACAAAACAGAGCGAGAAGGGCCTTCCCCAGACAGCCAACGAAAAAGCCACATGAATCAAACAGCCAAAAACCGCAAAAAGACATAAAAGAGGTAAAACGGAGAGGAGGGGACGGTGACAGGAATCTGCCCCACCGCGAACGAATTCAGAGTAACTAGAGATAAGACCAATGTAGTGAAGGTGAAATGACAGAGCAATGATGTAGAGCGGTGACCTCAGTATCCAGGCAACAGGTAAACCAGATGACACAACAACCACCAAAGAGAACCCTGCCATCATGGGGGAAAGCACATCACAAAAGGGGGGAGAGGCCAAAACAAAACACACACAACGACACCGGCCACACAGAAGGAGCGAGGAGAGGAGCCAGGAGGCAGCAGAGGACAGAGGGGAAGACACACCCGCACCAGAAGGGGTACAAACGTGCCTTAACGGAGTTCAAAAAAGGGGCCAAGGATCATACTATGATGAATACCTCAGTGAGGGTGCACACAGCACTCCAACAGCACAGGAAACATGGTGTAGAGGGAACGAGCCCCACACAGGGCCAAAGGCCTTTAGTGCCATGAGACACAATGAAGAGGGGAAATCAATGCACAACAATCACTCCAAGCACAGAGGCAAGGCAACCAGGCCGTCGCCGGAAGCAACGATACCCAGAGGGAGGGACCAGTAAAACCTGGACCAAGGCGCCAAGGAGGAACATCCGAGGGGGAATGAGGGTCACGTCAGGCAGGGAACAGTAACCACAAACCGAAAGGGACAGAAAAAGGCACCAACACCTAATGAAGCTCTGCGGATGGCGAAACCTATGGATGAGTCAGCGAATTCAAGTGCCTTGGTTGGTGGAAAGGGTGGGGGGGTGGGTGGCTAATCAAGACTACATCTGGGGACAACAACAGCATCTTCACCCATCGATGATTGTCAGGCAAAGCCTGCGAGAAAGCGAGTGCGTGCACTAGGCTTCATGGCAGAGGCAACCTTAGAACAAGCTAAGCTCTCGACGGGACAGCACATTCAGAAAGCGGGTATTACCGAAGCCATGCGGCCCGATCTGTTATGCCTAAGCTGGCACTCGCACACAAAGCCAACTGTGGCTCCCAACTGATGGAGAGATCTAGGTTGGTTGGAGCCAGGCATGTGTCGCATGATGAGCCTAACGATTATAAATGGGGAAACTGTGTCTCCTGCTGCATACCAGTGCACCTGTCACGTCTTTGGACAGACACACTGCGTATGAGCAGTAAACTTAAGTAGATGTGACAATTGAACCAATTAGACACGTAAGTCATCTTCCACCACCGTGATTGATGAAACAAAAGCCAACCAAAGGGTGAAAACCCAGAGTGAAACAGAAAAGAGATAAGGGGAGGGGGGAGAGGGGGTGGACACACGAAGGAAAGTGTGATTCTGGGGGGTTGAGCTGGGGATCATGTCATACCTCTCGTGAAATGTTCCAGATGGTGTTTTTTGTCTGCTGTAATGGTGTCATACCATTCATTGGTGAGCCCAAATGACACTGGGTTCACTGCTTGCTGGGCAGTAGCACGCTGATGAAGCGCTCTGAGCGCCCTTCGATGTTCATCCAGATCTTCCGGAGGGACCCTCCTGCGGACTCGCCTGTCTGGGAAGTTTCGTTCCCGCAGGTTGGTTTGCAAGGCATGTTCCGCTATATAGACTGCTGGCTGCTGGAATAAAACTCGCTCCGCAAATCTGTCGAGATGGACTGTCCACTCAGCAAACATGTGGCTGTGTGACAGTTGCTTCCTGAGTCGCGCCTCTGTTTGTTGAAGGCTCCCATTCATATGCCACAATAGTAAAAGACTGTAGTTGGAAGGCCAGTCAAGTGGGCACAGTGTGGCTGTTTCTTTCCATTTTTCAGGGGTAAGCCCTTCTGGAGAGGGAATAATCACTTCAAGAGTAGTACGATTCGATCCTAGGGGTTGGAGACCTCGCATCATACATGGTTCAACGAGCCCTGTGGTGTAGCCATTGATGAGCTCCTGGAAGCTTCCAGCCATTTGAAAGTCTTCATCCAACCCCAGGTGAAAACCTGGCAAATTTTTAGCAACAAATTTAACTGCTTGGAGCAGCTGCTTTTCTCCTTCCACGGGAGTCTCGTCATAGGAACGTTTCGGGCACGTGATGTTGATTTCTTGAGGTTTCTGTGCATTCTCAGGAGCATTCTCGAGGAGTTTGGGAGCAATTTTACTGGCCCAACTAGCCGAAACCATGCCAAGAGGGCAGAGGCGCCACTCGTAAGGTCCACTAACCCAGTAGTGCGCCGATGCGGTCGATCTGTGACTAGGACTTTCACAGGGCCACTCGGCGCTCGACTCCGATTCACTTCAGAGCTCTCGCGGGCTGAGCCAATGAGTTCAGACAGGATGGGCCGAAACCAGTAAGTGGCATACAAAAGGCATTCAGTTTCTGGAGTCACCATGGATTCAGCCAATCTCATCAACGAGCTCATCGCCTGGGCGAGCTTCTCTGCCAATCGAATTGTGAGAGCCCTAGCTGTTTGCATAAGGACATCCTCCACCTTGGCACCTTGCCCGCGCAACCACAGTTCACCGGCCACACTCAGCAAGACGCGCGCAAACTTTTCTTGGATGGCAATCAAAGACAACGTCAGTCTCGCCTGGAGCCACAGCGGCGGGAGAATGCCAAGGTTTGCTGGTATGCAGAATGGGTTTCCGTCAGGTTGGATATTGTCAATTAACATTGCTAGCTTATCAGCTGCGCTCAAGATCTCGTCCTCAGAGGGATCTTCAGCTGCTTCAGGTATGGGTGGACACCATGAGATGGTAGGGTCTTCTGGATCACTTTCTCCATCGGTAGAGGCTGCTTCTTCATCCGAGGAGGGGTCACTCACTGTGTCTCTTGCACCCTCCGGGCTTGCAAGTTTCATAGTGCCTGGATCAAATTGGCGATCTAGTGTGGCCAAAAGCTCAGGTTGCAACCGATGGGCATCAAAATAATGGATACCAGGGATTACCACGAGTTGTCGATCCTGTATACCAGCATGAAAGAAAACCTTGTGACCTCTGTGTCGATGAACGAGGGCTGGGGACCCATTGTAAGCTGCACACAGCTAGAGGGGAGATCTGTAACCATCAGCGGCGTAACCATATAGGTACTCACGATCAATTGAGCAGGGGAAAAATCCGCTGGTCGTCAGCACATGGTCACGTGTGCGGGACTCTAGCGCTGCGAGGACATTAGGGGGAAGCCGTAGCCTGTCTCTGCATGCCACTACCAGCCGATATCGTCTCCACGCTCGTGTGCCATTGGTGGTCACTATCATGGCAATAGCAAGGGGCGGTTTATCTTGGGGAGTAAAGGGTACCGATAATCCCCAGTCCAGTATGGCACATCTGTCGCTGGGGTAGTTTGTAGGGCCATGGTACTGAATGTCACGGGCTTTCAGCGTGAAGTATCCGTAATGGTAAACCCCTATTGTCTGGGCCATTCCAATCATGCCTGCCATGTCAAGGGGCGAGACAATATAGGTATGGTCAATGGCTCTTGTCAGCGCTACAGTTGCCCTTCCATAGCAGTCCTCGCGCTCGTCTGCTGTTGAATCTCTCCGTCCTCCACTGAGAAAGCCTACCCCTGTTTGAACAATGACAGCAATGCGTGCTGTCGCTCCTGCAGCAGAGGAGGTGGTGGAAACTCGCAGCCCACCATACCACTCGGTTTGAAAGCCATGTTGGAGTAGCAAATTATGTACAGCCGTACGATTGCATAAGACAAGCAGCTGCGAGGTCGCTCCCTGTTGCAAGTTACGATAATAATTCTTCAGGTAGGTACAGAAGGCTACCACATCCTCAACTGCAGACCTGAGATCCTTAGGGGCTTTCCACAATACTGTGCGGAAGCCTCCAATGGCTACAGTGGACTCATGTGGCACGAAATGGCCAATGTAGATATGGTTGGACTCATGGAGGACTAACTCTGGATATCGAACTGCAACGATGGCTTGGTAGGTCAGCATTGAAACTCGTGAGCTGTTAGGGAGAATGATGCCCCATCGATGAGGACCACAGAGTCCAGCTGCTTCAAGGGTCGTGGTGCACGCAGGTACCCCAAACTCCTCTGGTGCTGTGGCAATCAGCAAGACTGCGAGCACCGCTGCAATGAGGCTGCTGTGTGCATCCAACTGGCACGAAATTCGGCAGTGGAACACCCGCCTTAGGGCGACAGGCAGCTCGTAATCTTGCGGAGTGGATGTCCATGGGCCACTGTGCGGCTTGTTTGCAAGTCTCAGCAGACTGAAGAGCTCTGACTCCGGATCTTGGCTCGCATCAGGCCACAGCTGAGCTACGAGGGCTGCCATTCGTGCTGGTGGAAAATAGTCGCCGGACTTATCAAGTGCTCGGAGCCCCAACGGCCGTTGCAACAGTTTACGTCGATTGACAGCCGCTGCTCGGCCTTTGGATAGCCCTCCTGGAGTTTGCCTGTGGTCTCCAATAAAGACAGTCAGCATTGGCTGTTGTATGGCAGCAAGAGCTGCAATCTCATGGTAATTGCCATACTGTTGACTTTCGTCCATAAAGGCAAGCCAGGTGCAAGAAATCCAATGGCCAAAAGTGGAGTAGCGCATCGCCATTTCCGCCGTAGCTGAGCCACCTGTTGCGATGAGTATATTCTTATGCGAGATGATTCTATTACGGTCACTACATCGGACGTCAATTTTGGAGGCGTACGCCTCTCCTTTGCCCTCCTCCATGCGTCCAATTAGCCTGCCGAAGTTCTTGATTGTGGGGGGCGCAAGATCACTCACTTGATCCGCTAGTGCTTTGGCAGCTACATTCTCTTTAGTGTAGACGATGGCAGCAAAGTCATTCAGTTCGCAGCTTAGGGCAATGAGCAGGACCGCAAGGGACCGCGTTTTGCCAGCACCAAAAACCCCTGCAATACATAAGTCAGATCTTCCAGTCATAATGGCCAGCAAGAGTGCAATTGAGACTGTCAGGACATGTCCATCACCGTGTGCTGCTAGAGGAAGGAGATGTTCACGATAGTAACTGTCATGGGCCCCATCCATCAAGATCGCGGCTGGTGTCAAAAATCGGCTCAGAATTCTGACTAACGCATCAGTCAGTTGCGTTTTGCGCTCGCTAGCCATACGGCGAACAGGTATATGCGGCTGCACGATGCCCATTGCCAATGGTAGGCGCGACTGGTTAGCTTGTGCAAACACTAAGAGTTCATGGCGGCTGCGTGTGTCTCCCAGAAAGGCCAGCTCTTCCCAAACAACGGCCATGGACGGGTGGTCTTCAATGGGGTTCAGCCAATCCTGTGCAGGATCAAAATAACTCATTGTTTTAAGATGCTGGTCCAAAAGTCGCCCACAAAAGGTCCGAGCAATAGGCAGAGAGACAATAACAAGCTCCAGCAGCTTTGGGGCAATGCGCTTGAGCGCTCTTTGAACAGGGTTTTTGCTAGTTCCGCTCGACATCACCTTCTCATGTACCAATGCTATGACACAACGCTGCTGATTGTCTGGCAACTGGAATATGCCCAGTAGGGCTCTGCCTGCCATCACGTTCGCTTCCAAGTTGCCTAGGTTCCCAGCTTCACAGAGAGCACGCTGCGACAGCGCTGGAACATCGGAAGGTGCACTAAATAGCAGGAGTGGGGCACCATCAGTATGTAGGTGGATGACATGAAATCCGGCATACGCCTCATATTGATAGGTAACCTGTAACCGTGTTCCAGTCTGTCCTCGCTTCTTCTGCTGAGCAAGTTCTACACTGACCCAAGGCTGGAGATGTTGGAGCTGCCGTCCCGCATGATAGGCGTCTAATTGCGGAAGCACCATGTCCAGGAGGAAGATGAGGGTGCGTAAGGAAAAACCACGCAGGAATTCCGCCAGTAAGTTGCGAACTAGCAATCCTCCCTCATCATGGGACCCTCCCGGTGTGGGAATCATCGCAATCAGGGCTGCTTGCAGTTCAGCTTCCGTTTCAGGCTGGCCATCCCGGATATCCCGTCCGTCAATGGGCACTGTGTGCAGTTCAGTGTTCCCTTCACCAGCTGCTACTAACAGAGAACTTAGAGTTGTCTTGAGGTGTTCCGGAAGGTCAAAGCTAACCCATGAAAGTACACGCAGCAAACCCTCGCAACGTACCCCATGTGGAATGACTTGAGGGGTAGTGATTTGTAGTCTTTGGACTTCATGAACCCCTTCGTCAAGATCAATGAAGAGCAAGTGGCCATAGGAGTGTTTAGCACGTCCACTCCATGTGGGGTGCCCTTCTATCAGGACAATCTGATAGTTGAATTCTGTCAGAGAGTCAGGTTTCCACACACAAAGCCGGTCCTCCAGGCAGTGCACCAGTGTGACTGTGCGTTCGCCCGTGGCAAGTCTCATCATCTCTGGTGGCGTCGCAATCGCAGCAACTTTGGTGAGGCCAGGGAACACAGCAAACGCACTCAGGATCTCATGG